>JANFOE010002538.1:0-15412 GCA_025667525.1 Glebionis coronaria | reverse complement strand
CGTTAGTTTATTTACATGGTACACTTGGTGACTATATAACCAGGTAACGCGATGTCAAAATGTTTTCAAAACCTATTAGTCCTTTTATACCTAAAGACCAATTACAGAGATAAGCCACGAAGACATCTAAATACTAAATGGTCAAAGTTGACTCCTCAAATATAAAAAATAACCAATGTTTTCACGACCTAACCGGTCAACCGGTTGACCTGCTTCAACCGACCCAGGTTTTACATTTTCTAAACTCGGCTTGACCCACCGGGTTTGGGTGATCCGGGTCAATCCGGTTCTCGAGACCTGGTCGGATATCGATCTTTTCAGGGTTTTTTTAAAAACAATTATGTAAATTTTACGTATTTTTCACGGAATTTTATTTTTACATATTACATTTTTTGGTAAACAATTTATATTTTCAATATACTCAAACTTTTTATGATTTTTATATATAATTTTGGTTAATAATTAAAAAATATATTTTTTTAGAAAATCGGGTTAACCCGTGTCAACCCAGACCCGATAACTCGACCAAGTCGATTAAAGAATCAGGTGTCAAAACATTGAAAATAACTTGTATCACCCCATGTATATTTATATCACACATCAAATTTTGTACAAATGATTGGTTTATGAGACATCAATACAATCTATTACACCTTATGCACATATCTCTTTCTGTTTTAATTTGTAATCTATATTTAGTGCACAAAAGTGGTAAAACCACGTTTTTAGTGTATATGTACAAGTAGTGAATTAAAATCAATTCTCAATGCATGAAAAAGAATTTTTAAAGCAATATGCTTGGATTTCTAAAATCAAAAGTCATGTTTCGGGCAATGAAAAAAGTGAGTGTAGTTTTGACATTTAAACAAAAGTAAGTTACGTTATAATAGTAAACCAAAAAAAGTTAACTCTTTAGCATTTTTCCATTTTAAGTCATGCATCTTCACTAGATTTATTTATATTTAACATCTTCACCGGTTAGTTTAAAAGGGAAATAAAGTATTTCCGTAAGTCTGGGTATTTACGGGGTGTTGTCGGCCTTGGACTGAACCGACACGAGATCGAAAACCCCAAAAAAGCGAAATCGGTCGGACCAATTACCATTCTGTTAAGTCCGGTCTATGTCAGGTTGGTCCAGTTTTTTGGTCGGGATATATTTTGGATCTGCCATGCTCAGCCCTGCGACTAACACGCATACGAAACACAAACCAACAAATAATACACACAAAAAAATGTATAAGAAAGGAACAACCCAAGTCCGCTGGGTGACCATGCAAATACATAAAACTTAAACAAAAACGTACACTAAAAAAAATAATGAAACAAACCCGCCCATCGGGCGGGTTATGCCGCTAGTATATATATATATATATATATATATATATATATATATATATATATATATAGTTTTTTAATACCCAACACTTCCTTTATATAAATATATATATATATATATATATATATATAGATATATATATATATATATATATATATATATATAATATATATATATATATATATATATATATATATATATATATATATATATATATATATATATATATATATATATATATATATATATTTATATAAAAATATATATATATATATAAATATATATATATATATATATATATATATATATATATATATATATATATATATATATATATATATATATATATATATATGTATGTATATATAGTTTTTTAATACCCAACACTTCCTTTATACCTACACAATGTCTTACCTTCAAGGTCATAGTGCTCCTCATCTTGTTTCAGTTAGACCAAACCCTTCGTCTCTCATGACACATCACATCTATAACTCCTCATCCATTCGATTATCAATACTAAGCCTTCCAATCAAACAATATAGGTCAGTGCCATTTCCTTTCCACACTACAACAATATTAACGTGCTTAGTGCCTTAGTCTACTCATTTGGCTATACCAAAGTTTTACCTTCGCTTCCTATCTCGACCTCTTTCATTCATGATTCGCATCTGTCCACACTTCCTTCTTCTTCCTCAACTCATGGCATACATCACAATGTTATGCTTCCCGTCTTTGAAGTCATCTATACGTCAAAGTTTTCCAAGTAGATTCACTTGTTTTCCCCACGACCAGTTCTCCTACTCCCTCCTAATAGGGACAGACTAGAGTTTCCTGTGATTACATGCGGATCACACTCCCATCTTATACCCATATTAGTTTCCATATGTCTAAACTAAGCCATATTCTAAATTCTTACTCAAGTCTCATACTTCTATTATGACCTTGCACCTAACATGGGGTACTTTCAATCATCATCTTCTAGGAATACATGGTTCTCTCCTTCCATGGTTCTCCCTAATTCCTTCACTATCATGTCCAACCAAAATTTCTCACTCAATTAATCAACTCTATGGAAATCGTTATTGCATTAGATAATGCATAACTGTCTCTTCCAAAGATCCTTCATAAACACCTTCACTAAACTGACCCTATAATCACTTCTCCACGAACTTATTCCGCTCAGCTTCACTACTCATCCCTCGATAATGATTGCCACGAAATTCTATCTTTGTGTAGTCACTCGACTCCCCTTGTTACTTCCACGAGTTCTTAATCTCCCATGTTATGTAGTCACTCCATCATGATCCATTGGTTCAGCTCTTTGTAGCTCCACTCCGGTACTCGATCTGTCCTTCTTCGTCACGAACCATACGGAGATTCCCATTATAGTGCTTGTCACCTTTCTAGTCCTTGCAACTTCACTGACTCCTTCGAAATCTCTTGCATCCTTCTAGCAGCCGGCACGTAGTCCTTTCGGCTCCTTGCTTCACAATGTAGCTCTTCACACACTCCTTCTCGTCTCCATGATGTTACCTAGGAACTTCACACTACGCAGTAACTTCTAACTTCAACTCATCTACCATAATATTTCTAAAGGTACTTCAACCCCTCAATGGCTCACTCTTCCTTACTTGTTGTACTTCACCATTAATCAGCCTCCTACCAATCATTCTTTCACATCCATGTTTTCCTTCACGTGTCTATTACTACCTTGCCTCCATAACTATACCAATTCCCTTGCGTGTTATTTGCCCCATCTTTCCATTAGTAGAAACTTTCTACTCTACCCTCACATCCGCTAGTACTTTCATCAATCTCCTAATGGTACTTCAACCAACTTCTCATAGCATGACATCTCGTTCCCACGACCAGTTAACTAACTTTACTTATTCCCTTATTCACGTAACCAATCTAAGTTTCAAAACTCCACAGATCTTAATCATTCCTTCAACACAACCTTTAAACCAAAATACATCTCTCCATTCTAATATCTAACCATAAGTAATACTACCCAACTCTATCCTCTCATCATAACGTTCCCACAACCGCATAACTAAATCAACCATGACGTGTACCAAAAGAATTCCAAACAATCGTGTCCCAAAATAAAATATAGGGTAAAACGAACCCTAGCCAAAACAACTGAAAACAAAACGATGTAATCCGAAAGATCAATGGAGTGTGCCAACAACAAAAGATAGACTCATCATGATTTGTATTACCAAAGTTCAATATCTTAGAAAATTTTAAATTTTCATCTCAATTAGTTACTTCACATTAGGACCATATTTTAACACTAATAAATGAAATCATAGTCATATTTTACCATCTTCGTTACTATCAAAGGGCATAACTCAGTTAGTGTACTAAAACTCACTTTATCTATCATCTCCTTTAACAATAAATATCTTTTATCTTCATTATTTTGCCAAAGGTATCCACTAGTTAGTATAGTATAACGATATCCTAACCATTATCTTGTTTACTCACATTAAACTCATTTCACTTTTATTATGAAACCAATACCTGTTTAAAAATATGGTGTTTTTATTCATTTCATTCTATATTATAATTATTTTATATAATCCATTTAGGCTTGTTATCACTAACTATTACACGTTTATAAGGTGTGGTGTTATTATTATCATTATTATAATAAAATATTCCTTTTTACTCTTTCTGTCTATTTAAATACTTCTAAAATTTTAGCTCCACTTTTAAGAAAATTATCGTAAAATTTCTTTACCCTTTATATGTACCATCACATGTTTCCTAGAAAACTAATCCATTCATTGTCAAGATTTTTTTTAACTTATTACCAATAAACTTAAAGAAAAGATATGTAAGTCAGGATATCATACCATACACTTACAAAATATTTTCAACAGCATTTTCCTTTAATTAGCTAGACTCCTTTGCAAGAAAATTTGGTAGTTCTCATAAATTAAAATACATACCCGAATGTAGACACACTTCAAAAGATTCAAAACGTCGTTGGAACTCCACCAAACTCTAGCACTAACAAACAGTTTAAACACGAGAGAACACTAGGTACATTTAAGTTATAATAACTATTGAACGACCGTATATCATAACATAACATCTACTACTATATATACATTCGCATATATATACCTATTAAATCTCTCAAAACATACTCGTTATCATACATGTCAAGTCAACCGATCGCGTCATACACTCGTTTTTCCATACGAGTAATCACCATCTCATAATCTCACCATGCCACAACAAGGCATAAAACCTATCACCAAAACCAAACCATATCGTGTGACCCTATAATCACACAACACGACTATAACCCAAAACGTATAACACAAAAAACCAAAGCCATATCATAGGCAACCATGCAACCCATATTGTATACAAATACCCAAAATACAGATCATATACAAGCATGTACTAACCCCTTTTTCATGCAACCATACTTGGAAGTCCATCGGTGTTGTCGCACATATATAATTACGTAGGCCTCCATAATTATAGATGTCCCCTTTCACCCATGTACTCCCTCCTATGACGACACTTATAAGAAATTAGTACTACACATAACACATAAGTCTACCACATATATACCTCATAAAATACACTCTATATATATACCGTATAGGTAAAATAAGAACATCTCATACATCAACCCTAACTTCATTCATAACTCGAGGCTCAAACACCAAAACAAATCAATAACAACAAAATATCCAACAGTAAAAAAATGACCATAACCATTCTGGCAAAAATTCGAATCTACTACTAGTCGCAGACTCAACATCGGTACTATCCTATTATTACCTAACGCACCTCTTCTTCTACGCGACATGGGTAACACTAAATAGGTTCCTACACTTCCGGTTCATACGGTGCATCAATAGAAAATAAATGAATGTACTTACATATACTATATCTCAATAAGTAAGTATGAAAGTAAATAAATATCCAAAACGAAATTAACACTTAAGAACTCCATATACTATAATGCACACGTACCCCTATGACACCTACATGCATGGACCCTTAAGCTATAGACTAGGCTACTAGACTAGGCAACCTAATTCTCCATAACCTGTCTCTGATACCATTCTGTCACACCCCACCATGGCGGAATATGTGGCGCGCCGTATGGATATCATCACAACAATAGCGTGTCTATAGAGATAACCAAAGAAATGGAAATATCATAAATGGTGACACAATGTCATGAAGATATCATAAACAACGCAGGCGTCTAGGTAAGTAGGTAACAGGCCTACCTCTTACGAAAGACATACAATTAACAAATAACAAACATATAGGTGTCTATAAAGTATCACTTAATCAAACATTAAATAAAGACCAAGAGGAAAAGGGGTTCCTCCAAATGCAATCCTAAGGCTCCCAACTAGCCACTCCTATTCTCACGCTTAACCACATTCTCATCTGAAAAAGACACTAAAACACATCAACAATAATGTTGGTGAGAGTCATAGGCTTAGACACCAACTCCAAATCAATTATAATCTGTGAATTACAACCATCAATAAAAGAACATATGGACAATGTGCTACAATTATGTATTAACAACTAGCATTCAAGATCAACCAATCACCACAAATCCAAGGCTCCAAGCCTTACCAATAACCATAATTCCAAGGCTCCAAGCCTTACCAATCACCATGGTCCCATAGGCGCCCATACACCTATGAACCAATCTCAAGGCCCCACCTTGTCAACATCCTCTTGGTACCAAGTCAAACCACAATAACAATCAAGAATCACATAGCGGTTAATCACATAAATGTACACACAAGTCCATCACAAACCATAAAAACATTCACAACACTAGTTACAAATCCACACAGTGTCTATTCCATCCCATCTGGAATTCAAATCATAAAAAGACATGGGACTATGAAACTCACCTGAACAAGCTTCTCCAAGTATCTGTGCTCTAGCAAAATCTAAACACAGAAACGTATACAGTCGAGACATGAACCACATACCAAAATGGCTCATAAATCTATGATGGATATATAACATTATCCTACCACTTAACCCCATTTATATGCCATATGCATCTCATTACATCCCTTTATAGAGACCTTAACTTAGTTTAGTTCATAACTCGCCCTGTTAACATTTAACCCAAAACAGTCCCGTTTTTCATATTTCAAACTATGGGTCGAACACCCCCTTAACCAAAATAACATGCCCTATAAAAGAAACCCTATTTCCTTACATGTGTTAGCTAACTGTCCCATTTGGCCGCAACCATAAAGCTACTGTTAATGCCTCCACACACACACACACACACACATATATATATATATATATATATATATATATATATATATATATATATATATATATATATATATATATATATATATATATATATATATATATATATATATATATATATATATATATATATATATATATATATATATATATATATATATATATATATATATATATATATATATACATATATATATATATATATATATATATATATATATATATATATATATATATATATATATATATATATATATATATATATATATATATATACTTTTACCTATCCAGAATTTACTGATTTTGAACATATGAAAAGTTTGTTATGACCAGAGGTTCTTACCCTAACCTATTTGTTTAGTCCTCCTCCAGATCTTTTATTTAATATATAATCTAAGTCTCATGCACGTTTGAAGGTCCAATTATACTCCTAAGCACCCTAAACATCTTAAAACATTAATTTAAACCTGACTGATTTCAAAACTGCTTTGACCTCCGACTATTGTAACCTATTTTTGACCCACTTCCCGACCTCCAATTTAGTTCTCGTTTCTTGCATTTGAAAGACAACTCAAATACCTTTCCAGGGGTACCAAGATCTCAATTTAAAAGTTTGTAAAACTCTAGATATGATCAAAACAATAACCCAAATTTTCTGCCCAGTTTTTAATGACGAATTTAATATGATTAACCTAGTTAATAATACATAAACCCTAATTATACCTAAAAACGATTTCCAATGATAAAACCCCATTAATTACATCACTAATTACAGGTCATTAACAAACTCTAATAAAAAATTATGAATCTCAACCCTAATCCATCATATTAAGTTACATATACGTAAATTAAACGTTAATTGTCATAGTTTTAGTGTGTACCTTAAACCCTAATTGAATTATTGGGTTTTCTTGCTCCTCCATTGATAGAAACCACTGAGATTAAATTTATGGAAAGGATAAATTCGTTTTTGGGACTAAAGGGAGTAATATGGGTAATTAAAACTAGGATTAATTCACCAAGTTTGAGTACTATTAAGCTTCCTGGTTAGTTTTACCTTAAATTCTCTTAATTTATTTCAGCTCCTAAAGCCTCCCGAAACTCAAAACCGTAAAACTAGTCAAATTTACGCGTATACCGTAAAAGACGTAAAATATACAGTTTATAAAAACTCTTAAAATATGAAATAAAATAATAAAATAAGTCCTAAATGACTTAAAACCATCCCGAAAAATACTCCTGTGACTAATTACCTCATCCGAGACCTCTAAATGCTAAACCTTAAATCGTAAAAATACGATTTTCTAGAATACACATACGTATACGTAAAACCACGAAATAACACCATCTAATTTCATAGTTACTACCTTGTGAGCTCATGAACATGAAATAACCGTGCCTCGATTTACTTATGAGTACCATATATCCATAAACGATATCCAAACCTCACTCCAAACACACAAAATAAACACATAAGCACATAAAAGCACATATTTGCACAAAACACCCTAAAAATAGTCTAAGTGACGAACCCTAAAACCATGGTTGTCATAGAAGTTGCTGTAGAAATTGGACATTGACTTGCATTGTGGAAACTTGCAAGTTGTTTCGGGTCATGTCATTCATCATTTTGTAGAATCGGGAGTAATATGAATTAATTGATTCCCCATCCTTTGAAGT
Organism: Glebionis coronaria; assembly: GCA_025667525.1. NCBI lineage: Eukaryota > Viridiplantae > Streptophyta > Magnoliopsida > Asterales > Asteraceae > Glebionis > Glebionis coronaria. The sequence goes on along the minus strand of JANFOE010002538.1, from coordinate 7,104 downwards.
AAACTTGCCAAAGTTCCAAAACATCTTAGTTTTCACATCTTGTTTGTTAAGTGATTCACCTTGTTGCAATCTTTCAATAGCCGTCCACATTTCTTTAGCAGTAGGGCATGCATCAACCGTGGAATAAATGTCATCTCCAATGCCACTGAGAATTAAGTAAATTGCTTCCTTCTCTTCATCAAACTAAGCACGGTTCTATGGTGTGAGGTCGTTTCTCTTTTCATCACATTCATAAGCGATTTGTTCATTATTTGTGCCTGTGGTTGGTACTGCAGGAACTTGTACCCTTGATAATTTATAGGGTCCATAAAAAATACATTGCCTTAAAGCAACACTGTTAGATTTTGTCAGATAGCGTAGAAAACGGGATTGCCATTGATCATATCGACCAGACACAAGCATTGGTGGTCTTTCTTTGTTACCCGCCACCATGATGTTGTTGTTCGTCACACGATACTCTGTAGTAGAATCCATCTCAATATTCTCTGAAATGATGAAGTGAATATGGATCTTAAGTAGATGTAATAGTGACTGTTGTTGAAGAGAAAAGATGTTGAAATCCCTTAACAATGTGTGCTTAGGAAACCAAAAAATTCCAAGACAAAAAACTCACGAGTCTTTTTAGAAAATCTCGAAAAAGATTTCGCAATAATCTCAAAGACTTCTCAATTTATTAACTCTTCGCAATAATCTCCATTCTTCGTAATGATTCAAGTCTTCGCAATGTTTCAATCCTCCAATCTTCACAATGTCAAAAAATGAATCTTCGCGATGTTCTCAAAACAGGTCTTCGCAATACGAGAAATGCAAACTTCGCAATGTGAAAAACAAACTCTTCGCAATGTGAAAAACGAACTCTTCGCAATGTGAAAAACGAACTCTTCGCAATGTGAAAAACGAACTCTTCGCAATGCCTGTCGCAATACCTGTCGCAATATGAAAAACCTAGAGTAATCTTCGCAATACCTGTCGCAATATGAAAACCCTAGAGTATTGCGATGGAATTTTAAGGACAAGTTTCGTAATAACAACACTGTTTCGAAAAAGACAAATAAAATGAGATTTTTGCTTAGAAATCCGTGATTTTAACCAATCCAACGCACCCAAATCCCTACCACAACTATGTAGGAGATTTATATCAAGATTTAGAGCACGGAAAACACAAAAAAAATGAGATGTGAGGTGTTGATCTTGAAAAACCCACGAAATCAATCAATAACAAAAACCAATCACTAATCTACCTCATGACGATTGATACCAAATGTTGTCCCATATTTTAGTGATGATTAAACAAGAAATAAAGAAGAAAGATAGATGAATTCTAGAGAGAGAAAGTAGAGAGAGAAAAGAGAGAGAATGGTGAAACTTAGGTAGGATTAGATTAGAGATAGAAAACAAAAATGAACCAACCACCTCCTAACATGCTAGGAGGTGGGTATATATATTCCACCCACATACGGGCTTGTTTGGGCTATATATTAATAGGTCGGGCTTTCCTTTTAGGCTTTAGTTACTTACAAATGAACTTTAGCTTAAAGTTAAGCCGTAAAATACGACTAACCTACCACCGATTACAAAGTTCTAAAATACAATACATAATAAACATATGACCAAACATTTTTGTTTGACTCAATATTTTGAGGCTAACGAAAACTAATTTAAGTGACAACAAAATTGACAAAGAATTATCAGAATAATGTTTATCTTCGCCCTTTTTTTATAATGGATACGTTTTCTTTTTTCGGGTCCCTTAATTTTTTTATCTTTCTCATAAGAAACAAGAACATTTATGAACGCTAAAAGAGTCTTAGGATTATTATAGAGGTGCCGAGTTTGTGCACAAAGAGAATAATGTGTATTATGTCATTTCGTTATAAGAAAAAAATTGTGTTCTTTCATTAGTTATACACTTACATACTCCATATCGGGTTTGTTGTTACTCCGATTTCAAGCTTAACCAAGAATGCCTCAACAAACTTCTTACGGATGTCTATTTGTTTATTTATGATTGGCCGCATATAAGCTTAGGGAAGAATCATGCACATTAAAAGGCTCATACCTAATTGTTTATCAAGTCACTACAACATAATACCGCAAGATCCAAAGCTACAAGCATATTGACTCGTAAGTACATAAAATCTTTGTTATCAATAAATATCTGATGAGCCTTCACTCTTCGAAACAAAATAATATAGTTTGACTTAATTAGGTAACTTGTTTGTCATATTCATCATCAAGGTTCTAAATATCCGTCGACGGTATGTCAGTGGCGACCACCGCCAAATGACATATCAGTCTTGGCAATGATTAATTTAGCTCGTAATAAAAATCATACAGTCTCTTACTGGACAATAACAATAAAAGAATTACATTTTAGATCATTATGTTGATAAATAATTCACACACATAGTGTATACAAGGTTAGCTTGGTTTTTATATCTAGGAGGATTACTACAAGCATGTTAAGGCTCACCATATTGGTTCTAGCATATTGGTAGGCTCATTTGTACTATATTATGTCACATAGAACAAGTAGGCTCTTATGTCTTAATACTTTTTAGAACATCTTATTAGTTAGTGAATGTATTTCACTCATAAGAGAATATAACATAAGTACATTTATGTTTATGAAGTGCTTTTTGGTTTGGTTGACTAGATGAAAATGTGAATTGGTAAAAATCATCATATGCTAATAAATCAGGCAAACAAAGAATATTAATCAAAATAGTACATATGGTAGTAAACCATAGTTAGTTTAGGTTTCTAGTTGGGAGCTAGGTATTTATTCCATGTCGTTTGTTTTGTTTGGTGTATAGAAGTAAAATTCTATTTAGTTGGAATGATTAGATGAAAAACCCATATCTTATTACTTTGTAATTTCTAGCATCTTTCTAGGTTGTTAATAAAATCGTCGTTCAAAAAAATGGATCTAGAAGTACGTAACCTTTTTAAAACGGGTCATTTATAGTTTCAAGTAATTTAGCATTCTTTTAATGTTTGTTGAATTTGTGTATAGGTAATTCATGGATTTCTTTTCAAATAATTCTAGAGAAAACCTTATATCCATGAAAAACCTAGAAAACAAACTTTCAAGGTGACTTTTGCAACATCGTAAAACACAAGGTTAAAAATGAAACTTAAAAAAAGGGAGGAGGGTAGATTTTGAAACTTTATATAACTTATACGAATTGGGAGAAAAACAGATCATTTCACACACACACTCCAAACACATTTTTCGCACACACTTTAACCTAACCCCGATCAAAACACTTTACCTTAATCCGATCGATTAACCTGAATTAAAAAAACTGAAATGATCAAATAACTGATCAAATCGTAAGAAGATATGGCGAAGAAGTATATTTCGAATCATATGTGCCCCTATCAGTTTGTTATTGTTCATTTTTTTTGTTAATGATAAGTTATACATCTATTGTTATTTGTTTTTTTCTAGCAATAAGGATAAGCCCACGCACACTGGAGAAACGAACTCGAGGACCAAATGTAGAATCAGAATATTGTAAGTTTTTTTTCTAATTTATGATTTTTTTGTTTTTTAATTTTATTGATAGATATTATGATGATTTTATACTTTATTTAATTTATTGATAGATATCACGAAATAATCTGACATAGCGCATCGGATATCAGCATATTAGAGAATTGATGAGACTGCTTTTATACATAGTCTCATCGTCCAAATCGAGCTAAAAATGGTTAACATATCATAAAAAGTGCCAAATATATGCTTGTGTTTGTTCAATATGTATTTTAGGTACGGATATTGAGAAAATGACAAAAGATCATAAGAAACAAGCAAAAACAAACACGGGAAATGAAGCCGCACAATGAACCAAGCCCTAGAGTTGATTTTCCAAGAAAAGTCCTTGAAGAATTGAAGATTGAACAAGAAGGGTCCTCCATTATTGAATAATTGACACTTTAAACCCTTGTATATTCATAATTACAAGTTTGGTCCTTAAAGTTTGTCAAATTACAAAAAGGACCCTCACTTTGAAGAATTGGCAAGAATTGTCCCTCAAATTTAAAGACTTGTCACTTTTAGTCCTCCACAAAGTCAAAGATACAAGTGAAGACCTTAAAGAATGAAGACATGTCAAGATTAACCCTTGAAATACCAATAAAAAGCAAAATATAACTTTGAAAATTCCTTTCAAAGGTTTTTGTGGTCAATTTGTAAGAACAAAAACTTTTCACAACAAAGGGTATTTTGTTTTAAAGCTGCCAAAATTTAAATGCACATAAAATGGAATGTGAGGGGCTCAAACTGTCAAACACTCAATCCTATCCCACCACTCACACCCCGCCACGTCACCAGTACCCCTCCACCTCACCTCCTGCCTACGTCACCCCACTCACAAAGTATAATTCTGTTTCTTAAAAACACTGTTATTAAACTTAAGACCCGCTAAACATATTCCCCTTTTACCTCATCAGATTAAAATCCCCATTTCATCCATAAACCCTAACTCTCAATTGAAGATCAAATAAAAAAAATGGATTAATTATTCCTCCAGATCCTTAACTAAGGGTTATGTTAAATCATTCAATGCTCACCCCTCACTAAGCATCAACCTACGAGCCCACCACAAGATGCCCTGCTACAAACACAAGCAAACAAAGTGAGTGTCAGAGAAATCAAAGGTTAGAAACGTTTTTCTTGGTCCCCACTCTTCAATTAACGCAGGGGATTAATTTATATGACTGGACGACTCACATGACCCATGACATGTTACGGGTTCAAGCAAAGACCAAGAACAAAGTTCAATATTCGAGTTCAAACCCAAGGGGTATTTTTGGTTTTTCAGAAATTAGGGTTTATCAATTCTAGATGCTTCTGAAAGTCCCTATATAAGCACACATAGACTTACCTTAGTTTTTTTGTTCTTGTTTTTCTTTTCCTAAGTCACAGCTTGTAAACCCACTTTTATTGATGAATGAAAAGCGGTAAAGTATTTGTTGATGAAAAGAAACGAGTTCTATTTACTTTCCCTGTTGAGTTACAATTTTTGTTTGAAAGTTTGTCAAAGTTTTTGGTTCATTAAAGTTTAAGACTAAGGTTTATATAAGCCACATCGGTTGCTTATTTGGGTTAATATATGACCAAGGATACCTGATATCACTAATATCAAGTATCAGTGGGTATAATAACTTGGGTAACAAAGTTGTGAGGCATAAACGCTCAAGTCTTATTTTCATTTTTTTCTCTCAAAAATTTTAAGAAAAATCAGTTTTGAGTAATACCATCATTGTACTTGTTAGCTGTATTTAAAGTGATGGTCATATAATATACCATTGTGAAGCTCGTGGAAAATGCTACATAATGGTGTCGAGAGTTCTAGTATAATGTTATGTATGTAACGGGAATTAGTCCCGAACACTTAAATGAGGAAGGCATTCTATACTCTACACTTGTAATATAAAAGACCCCTAACACCTCATTTGAGTGTGTGTGTCTTCCATTTTCATAGATTGTAGAGAGAGAAACATATGTGTTTCTCTCACTAGGAATTCACAACCATCTTTGTTTTTCTATTTTTATTCATCTAATCTAATCTTTCTTTTTGGTTTAGTCTTTATCTTCATTTCTATATCCTATATAGTCGTGTGTATCAATCCTAAAAGTGGTATCATTCGCCAAGGGATTCGTGGATTGCTATTGGGTGTTTTCCGTGTCTTTCTTGTGTTTCGTGATTCATATTTCTCCTAAGTAGTTGTAGTAGCGATTTGAGTTCATGGCTTTGGTTAAAAACTCAAAAATTTTGGGTGTTTGATCCATTCTTAAGCTTCGAATCACGAACTTGTTGTGTTCTTGTCCTTTCCGAGAAAAGTGTTAACTTTGTATCCATAGTTCGATCTGGTTGTTGCGATCCCATAAGCCCTGGGGGTTTCTACTTGCGATCCAAGATCACGATCACATCCTACGATCAAGGTCAAGATCAACGAGTACGATCACTCGTTGCGATCATAGACTACGATCACTTGAGTACGATCACTGGATACGATCACTTGAGTACGATCACTGGATACGATCACTTGAGTACGATCATTGGATACGATCACACTACGATCACTGGATACGATCACTTGAGTACGATCACAGGATACGATAACAGAGTGCGATCACTTGAGTACGATCACAGGGATACGATAATAGGTGCGATCATTTGAGTTCGATCACTTAGGTACGATCATAGGATACGATAACAAAGTGCGATCACTTGAGTACGATCACAGGACACGATCTCTAGTTGCGATCAATTGTTACGATCAGGGACTACCATTTGTTTACTTAAATCTTGTTCGAGTATTTTTTAGACTTAGCCACCATCTAGACTTGTCTCGGAGCATAGTTTACACGAAGATTAAAAAAAAGTTAAAATTTTTTAGGTCTAGTAAAATCAAAAATTTTCGCTACTAGTTTTTGGCTATCTCTAACTCAATTTCAAAATTTGGCGGTACTCAATTCTTCAGCTTACCGTTTTACCGGACTGAGGAATTTATTGTCGGATTGAGAAAAAAATCGTGTCGGACTGAGGAATTTATTGTCGGACTGAGAAAAAAATCGAAAGTTTCAGAATTTCAACAACATCACACGCTTTCTACGAATTGAGATCCTGATTTTCACACGACTTCTACGATGACGTCTCAACAAGATATTTATGCTGCGTGATGGTTGTGTATTCACACTCGTTTAGGAAAACGAGGTAAAAGCGGTAAGTATTAAGTGTTCGTTTAGGAAAACGAAAGCACTTATGACCCTTTGTGTGGGATCGTTCTCAAGGAGGCTTGGTGCGTTGTGTTAAGAGATGATAAATGATTTGTGATTATATTTGTGAGAAAATGGGAAGAAAAAGACGAATTACGCTAAAAATAACCCTAAGACGTAAAAAACGCAAAAACGTGAAATTCGACAAAACGAAAAAGTGTACCAAAAATTACCAAAATTTTATCCTAAATAAAGAAAAATACAAGAATCACTATTTTGAAAACCAAAATTTCTAAAAACAATTTAATAATTTAATATTGATTTTTAAAATAAAAGAAAAACCTAAAAATGAAATAAAATCAAAAATTAATTAA
>JANFOE010002537.1:2500-60644 GCA_025667525.1 Glebionis coronaria | reverse complement strand
ATATAAATATATATATATATATATATATATATATATATATTATATTATATACATATATATATATATTATACATATATATATACAGTATATATATATATATTATTATATATATTAGTATATATAGATGTTATATATAATAGTATATATATATATACATATTATAAATATATATATACATACTATATATATATTATATGTATGTATACATATATATATATATATACATATATATATATATATACATATATATATATATATATATATATATATTATATATATATATATATATATATATATATATATATATTATATATATATATATATATATATAATTATATATATATATATATAAATATATATATATATACTATATATATATATATATATATATATAATATATACTATATATATATATATTTATATATATATATATATATATATATATATATATATATAATATATATATATATTATATAGCTATACTATATATATATATATATATATTATATATATATAATAGATATATATATATAATATATAATATATAATATATATATAATATATATATATATATATACATATATATATAATATAGATTATATATATATATATATATATATAGTATATATATATATATATATATATATATATATATATATATATATTATATATAATATATATTATATATATATATATATATATATTATATATATATATATATATATATATATATATTATATATATATATATATCAGAAACCCTTATATAGGAAGGATGGTTAAAAATTTCCTTAACTCCAAAATTCTATTAAAACTACACGTGTAATTCACCTAATGATTTCCATAACTTCTTCATTATTCTACCGCCTAACAAGTCAGTGTTCCTGAAATAAATATTTTACCACATAAACAACCCCTCTTTTCCTATCCAGATAATCAATAAATCCCTAAACCCCCAAATCGTTTAATTACAAATCATTCACTCCGTCAAATTAAAATCACCGGTTTCCCCCTTTTTTCTTTTAAAAACGTTACAAATGATCACCTTTATTCAGATCCCTAATATCAAACCCTCAATTAGGCAACTGGATATCCATCGTCATTATTAACTTTCTGATGATACCTCCATGGAATAAGTGGATTTAAAACTTTGTTGATTAGGGATTTCTGGATAGGAATGTTCCTCCAGCAGGATGAAATAATAACCAGAATTTTGTTCTTTTGCAACCAAACGCCAGATACAATGAAAACGAGAAAAGGCGCCTCAAGTTGGGGCCACGACTGACATTGAGGTGTCATTGGAGAAAGCCCGGTAATTGATATTCCTATTACTTTTGGTGTTATATGTTGAGTGAGATGCTTAGTGTTGAACAATTACCCACTTCATCCTGCTCATTTAAACTTTTTTTTACATGCCATAATTTCTGTTTCTACACTAATCTATATTTTTAACAAAAGTATTACTGGCCCAAAGTATTTTGCTTAGTGCATAGTATGTACCCAACACGAGTCTCTTAAACCTTGACTCTGGATACTCTTAGATGTTGCATTTGATTTTTATATGATTGGGATACGAGTTTTATCCATCAAAGTCTAACAGAATGTCATGTGCTGCTAAAAGGTTTGTATTGCTAAAAAGTTTGATTTTTTACTCGAAACTATCACAAGAACTCTTAATTCGTAATGCAATTATATTCAATCAACACTCAAGTCCTTAAACATCAGCAATTGTCACCTAAAAATAATTCAGCAACCAAAAAAGTATGTTGTTTTATCGTAGACTAAAGCATCCATTAAGACTATGCCCACCACTCCGGCACTACGCCCACCACCTCCTCTATGGTTTTATCGTGGCTGTGGTGGTTGTGTCTATTGTGCCATCTCCTCTACGGATTGCTGTGGGATATCCGTAGCAATAGAATTACTATTAACATTAGGGTTACTGTATAAAATTACTAAGAAATTTAGTTGCTGAGTGATTTCTTTATCTGATCTATTTCCACCCAGCAGGATGAACTAATAAACAGAATTATGTTCTTTTGCAACCAAATGGCAGATACAATGAAAAGAAGAAAAGGCAACTCAAGTTGGGCCATGACTGACACTGAGCTGTCATCAGAGAAAGCCCGGTAATTTATATTCCTATTACTTTTGGTGTTCTGTCGTATAAATTAATTGTTTAATTAAAAAAAATTGAATCAATCACTGATTACATTTTGAAGACTTTATACTGGAAACTTAGCAGGAAAAGAGGCTGTACGTGAAAGAGTACTCGGACTAAAGTGCTATTTCTTGGCCATTGGATCAGCAAGGATGTGATTCAGATGGATTAAGAGAAGATCAGGTCTGTTTTGGACTAGGAAGTGTCGAAGAAGGAGAGAGCAGGCAGCAGTGGTGAAGCCGGGTGCTCGAAGCAATTTTTTTTACGACAAGACAGCTCAGGAGGAGTAGAAAGTTGCCACAACCTAGGAGGGGTTTATATTATAGGAAGCCAAAAAAACTTGAGCCTTTTTACAAACTTCTTATTTTAAAGGGAACCATTCGACACGAAAAACGGTGGAAGACTTATCTTTATGGATCCTATGGTATAAGTTCCTTTAGAGCTGGTTAAGGAAGTTTTGGAATGCGTACAACTGGTTCTCGATTCAGGTTTATTTATTTAATAATTTATCAAAATTTATTTTTTTGTTCATTTGTTAAATGATGAATTAGAAATTGTAGAAACTAGAAGGGGGGGGGGGGGGGGGGGTTGAATAGTTTCTCTTCGATTGGTGACCAAATTAAAATTACTTTCAATTTGGTTTGTATCAAAACTATCTTTTACTTGAGGCTAAGTTGCATAATGATTAGGTTCAATTCAAATGCACTAGCAAAGATAATAGGTAAGTATAATGATAATGAAATAAGTAAAGAGTAAGGAAGGAGACAACCTAGTGGGAAGACACCAAGATTTATAGTGGTTCGACAAGGAGGCTCTATCCTCGTTTCTACTCCACTCCTCGAGTACACCTACTCGAGATTTCCACTATATCCACAAGCTCCCTTCTCGGCGGAGAAAACCTTACATCGTTGCTTACATTATTTTCCGACACTAAGCTAAATGTCGAGACCTAATCTTTAGCTAGGACCAATCTACACGACGTTGCCTACTTCACAATTTAACGACACAAGGCTAGATGTCGGGTTCTAATCTTAAGGTAGAACCAATCTTCACGACGTTGCCTACTTCACCATTTTACGACACAAGGCTAGATGTCGAGTTCTAATCGAAAGCTAGAACCAATCTTCACGACTCTTCACTTTGAAGCTAAGTGAGAACTTCACACAACACAACTACTAATCACTTTAAAGTTTAGTGAGAACTCACAAGACACAACCACATCACTTTATAGTTTAGTGAGAACTACTAATCAAATCTATTACAACTCAACTAGACTTATCCAAGTACACACATGTAGCTTGGATTTACACAACACAAATCCAAGCAAACACATATGCAATGGATGTACACAACAAATCCAAGTATCCACAATAACTTGGATGAACACAACTAGTCCAAGTATTCATAAATACATTGGATTGACCTAAAACAAAAAGGGTATCATGATGAATATGACTAGCTCATAGATTCATCTTTATCACAACACTAGTGAGTGAGTGATCTTCTCATTGGACAAGGTAAAGGAAGGGATCAAGAGGATAATCATATGTAAACATCCTTAACAATTTAAGTGATCATTTACTAATGATTATGCTATAGAAAATAGAAAGAGGGCTGAGAAAAACGTCCAAGAGGCTTACTGGAAAATGAGATTTTACCCACTATTTAAAGGAGACAAAGTATAACGGATCTATAACGGCTAGCTGTGCGCGGTACCTTATCTCACCCCGCGGTACCTTATCGCTAAGGAACCGCGTAGGTACTTAAGGTACCGCCACTAGACTCCGCTCCGTTGTTTGTCTTTTAGTGGGGTGGGAATATCTGAGGTATTTGAAACCTTCAAAGGATATTCTAACAGCATTTAGAATATGCTATTTTCCATTTTAATAAAACATTTTCTAAAAAAGAAAGTTTATTAAAAAGTCTTTTGTCATATTAACAAAAGTGAGTTTTAAGGATAATCATTTTGATGATCACTAAGTATGATTAAGAAAGGTTAGTGATATGATTATTACCTTGATGATAGTGTTAGTTAAATAATTCATTTTGTGTTTTACACTAAATGTGTTGTATGGTTTGTTGTGATAAAAACTAAGAAAGATTAGTTAACACTAATAATGTTTTTAGGCATCACTTGCATTAACAATCTCCCCATTTTTGATTACGACAAACGATAAACTCATTTACGTAGAAACACAAAATATGGAATTATTAACTAGTTTATCACTATCATTTCTCCCCCTTTGTCGTAGCATAAAGGTTAGCACAAGTCTTTGAAGAACATCGAACTTTGCTAGTAGCTACCCCTTGGTGGTTGCTCCCCCTTACTTGGGGCACCAAGTTTGTGAGCTAAGGTGACATGCTACACAAAGGTTAGTAGAAAGGAAAGAAACACCAATGTATATATGATCACTACCTACTAAGTAACTTGAGAGGGAGAGAGAAGAAATCTCAAATTAGAAGCAAGTATTTTGCTAAGTATGTCCAAAGAGATAATTGACAAAATCAAACTTCAATCCAATGAAGATGAGAAGCTTGTCAATGGGTTAAAGCTTAGAATTGATGGAATCACCCATAAGCAATTGTAAAAATTAACCATGATCAACTCAAAATAGAACTAATGAAATAGCACACAAACAACACAAAGGTTACATAAAAGAAAAAAGACACAACAAAGAAGATAGTCATACACACAATATGAGTATCTAAAAGAAATAATTATGGAAAATAAACCACTAAGCATAAGCTAGTATAATAGTGATATTTTCCAAGATTGCTTAAAAAAATAAAAGACTAAAAAGACGACGATGCATCATTCGAAGTTTTGTCCACCGGAACGAAAACTTGAATAGGAGGTCGAGTGAGGAGGAATTCAAGAAAATTTAACTTCTCATACACATGAGCAAGTTCAATTTGTTGAAATCGACAACAAGCACACGAGGATCCATGATGCAACACAAAATCGTTTGATGGGGGTATGGCATCAAACTTAGGGTTTGGTGGTGGTGGGGTAATGGGTTTGGGAATGTTTTCACAGTGCCTTGTGAGGGTTGGGAAGGTTGAAAGGTCATTGAGTTGAGGGGTTTTGAAGGATTGTGGTGGTGGGGGAACATTTTTTTTTGCTCTGGTGATGGGGTTTATGGTATAAGTCTCATTCCAATACTTGATTGGAGAGAAGGTAGGGTTTTTGGGTGGTTTGGACGAAGATGGTTCATTCTTCTTAACCTAAATAGGTCGAACCGAGATTTTCGGTTTCTTTGAAAGCTTGGATGAGGAAGATTTGGGTGAGTGGGGTTGTGACAAAGAAATGTCAAGGTTAGGAATGTAGGAGTTAGGCATTGTGAGAGTGTGAGAATGAAATCTCAGGGTTATGTGAGAATGAATTCTCAAGGTTGGGAAGGTGTGAGAATGAAATCTCAAGGTTGGGGTATAAGTAAAATGTAATCAAGGTAAGAGTTTGAATACAAAATGTGTAGTGTCAAGGAATGTTTAGTCAATTTGAGTAAACAAGGAATCTTGACAGGGTATAGGGTTTTAAAAGTTTTGACAAAAAATTCGTCAAAAGCCACTTACTGTCCGCGGTACCTTATAGGGACCGGCGGTTCCATATCGCTAGGGAACCGCGGGTCTTTAAGGAACCGCGTCCAGTGGAATTGAAATCAGGTTTTTCCTGGGTTTTGGGAAAAACTAAGACTTTTTCAAAAAGTTGCAAATCTTGGAATTTAACCTCTATTAGCACCAAATTATGCTAGGGTTGCATAAAGCAACACATTCACAAAGAATGTCTTGACAAAGGGTGAAAAAATAATTTAGATATCGTTTTGAACCAATTTTAGTCAAGTTTAGAGGTTGTGATAGATTTAGGTTCAATTTTAATTTCAAATTAAAGTTGATTAGTGTGCACAAAAGGATAGAAACACACAAAGCTAAATCCATAGATCAACAACAAGAAACATTCATTAAGGAAGTAAGTACAAAGACAAATAAAACTAACTAATACATAGCTAGCTTAACATTAAATCTAGATAAGTAGTTTTCTTTGGCTTGGTTTTGTTGAAAACTCTTATTAAGAAAACTCCATCATTCATCTCCTAGGAGGAGGCATGGAGAACAAGGCAAGCAAGAACTCTTGCAACCTCCTATGTAGTCCATACATATCCATCCTAAGGTTATGGATGATGTAGTGGTTGTAAAGACAACATGGACAACTAGGACCATGAGTTTGTTGAAACCCATAGTATGGATCACCCAAAAGGAGGGAAAGTGGAACACCCAAAATTGGAATGTTTGAGTTGGGTGGAGGTGGAGGAGGCATGTTCTCCCAGGGTGATGTTGGTGAGAGTGGAGGCATGTTCCTTAAAGGGGAAATGGGTGAGTGTGGAGGTAAATTCTCCAAGGTTGGTGAAATGGATGAGTTGTGAGGGGTAAATGGTGAAGTCACCGAAGTGTCATCAAAGTCATTCACAAAAGGAATGCTTTGGATTGGTTGGGGTTGTGTGGTCACATCCAAGGGTGCACTTGGAGTGAAGGGTGAAGAGAGCTCATTCATTCTTGAGTTGAATGAAGAGGAGGTAGAACCAATGGAGTGGTTAGTACCATGGGTGGATGATGTCTTGCATGGTGCAAGAGGTGGGGAAGGTGATGAAGAAATGAGGATAGGAGCCATCTCATTCTTAGTTGTGTGGAAAGATGAGGAGTTTGGCTTGGCTACCTTAATCCTTATTTTGAGTGTTTTCCTTGGGGTGGAGGTCTTGGAAGTGTTTGAGGTTTTGGTACACACCATGGTTGTTTAGGGTGGTTTAAGGTTTAGGGAAGTCTGTTTGATGTGTGAAGAACATGGCAAACAAGGTGGGTTTAAATGGGTGAGGGGATGATCCAAACTAGTAATGGGTTAAAATCATTTTAGGTGAATAATGAATTTAGATAACCTAGTTTAGGAAATGTGCAGTTTATTACTGAAAATCATGCAAGGTTTACACAGATTTAAGAAAACAGTGTAAAGCAAAGATGTTGTCGTGCACAGTGACCGACGGTTCCTTATCTAGGACCGGCGGTACCTTATCGATAAGGAACCGCGGGTCGATATGGAACCTTGACCAGAGGGTTTTCAAAAATTTCCCATCCTAGATTTTGATAAACCCAGATTTTTCCCAAAAGATTCATAATAAACAAATTTTACTTGTTTGAAAAAGTTCGTTTCTCGTAATCTCTTCGAATTGATCTCTGGTTATTTGTGCGACTCAGTTGTTCTTGGTGAAAAGGAAAGAGAATGGTCGTTGTCTAAAACTAATTAAAATAAAGACTTGAAACAATTAGAAATAAAGTAAAGACGGTAAAAAGAAACAACAATGAAAGATTAAAACTTGACGGGAAATAAATGACGAGAAATTAAAGGCAATAAAAGTACGTGACACAAACTAAAACTTAAACTAAAAGGAAAGCAAATAAGAATGCAAATAAAGAAAAAGGCGGGAAAAATAAAGTTTAAAACTAAAAACCGAAAAACTCATTCGGAATACAACAGCTCACTCCGAATAAAGTAACCTATCCGGAATAATCATACATTCCGAATAAAGTAACCTATTCGGAATAATCATACATTCCGAATAAAGGCTCTATCCGGAATAATAAGATATTCCGAATAAGGGCTTCTATTCGGAATAATCGGATATTCTGAATAGGGACTCCTATCCGGAATAAACAGATATTCCGAATAAGGGCTTCTATTCGGAATAATCAGATATTCCGAATAAGGGTTCTATCCGGAATAATCAGATATTCCGAATAGGGACTCCTATCCGGAATAAACAGATATTCCGAATAAGGGACAAAGAAAGCATACGATCCGGAATAACTTGGGAAGATACAGTAATATGAACATGAAGAACAGTAAGATGAAATAGAACACGAATTTAATCAAACCTAACCAAAACACACCAAAAGATTAATCCAAAACAACCACAAATGATCTACTAACAATAATTAATCAAAACAAATCATCAAAACTAACAAACAAAGCCAAATCAATCAAAATCCACTTGATCAAAACCATAAAAACTCAAGAACATGAACACAAAGATTAAGAACAAATCAAACAAGAAAGGTAGATGAGAGATTGAACAAGAAAAGTAAAGATTCAACAATAATTAAATGTAAACTTACTTGGAATTAAAAGGAATTTAAAGGTGCATTACATGAAGATTAAGGTGCAAGAAAATTAAAGTACAGGAAATGAAAATGGGGGAAGGATGGGTTGTCAAGCCACCAACAACATCAAATGACAACTACCTAATCTATTTATAGGGAGATTAGGGAGGAGCTTAGGAAGCTTCCTCCATCTTTCTTCTTTCTCTTAATTGCACCATTAGTCCTTAAGCCTTTTAATCTTCTCAACTCTTGGACTTTAATGACTTTTGGCTCGGGATTTCTCTGAACTCGTCTTGTAATTCTTCAATAAATTAGACTTGAGTTCTTAGGCTTTTGGTGAACTTCCGTCTTTTGACTTTTTCTTCGATAAATCTTCAGAATTGGTCTTGGACTTCCGTTCTTTTTCAACTCTTGATCTTTAGACTTCATCTTTCGTCTTTTCTTCGATTAAAGCTCGTGAATGCCGTGTTTTCTCCACTTTTTACCTTTTCGTCCTAAATCACAACAAAAACACAAACCACGTATAATTCCGACATAAATGACATAAAATACACGTTTTGGCTCGGTTATTATTGTAATTAAGTGGTAAAAAGGATGGGTGTTTTCACACCTATCAAATCCCCTACACTTAACCATTGCAATGTCCTCATGCAATGCATTAGTTACAAATCATGTTTGCATTTTTCATCACAATTAATCCACGTTGGCCTTTATTAAAGAGATAGAAAACTATAAACATTCAAAGTAAAGAAATCAAAAACATACCTTTGGTTTTGGAAATGTCATGAATAATCATCATCCTCAAGTTTTCACATTCTCCAAACCAAGCTTAAAAAAGAGATCATTGTTATTATAAGTTAGCAAACTAACACGAACTCATGTGGGCCAATTATTCACTTAGACTCCCTTATTCCTAGGTGTATCTCTTATATTTTATTGTTGTCTTGAATGATCACAAGGATGCATTTTGACTTATTTCGATAGTTTATTAGGCCGAAAATAACGTGAACGATTTAATCAATAGTTAGCTAAAGGACAAAATCTTTTAAAACTGCTTCTCGGGACCTCATAAAGTTCATATCTTGGCATAACTCGTTTTGCGATTTGAGACCTTTCTCGGACCGATATTTGGAAGCGACTTCTTACTTTAAACCTGGAGAGACGTTCATGAAATTATGGTCTTCTCTTCATAATAGGAATTTCTTCACTTGAAGTTTTGAGAGATTCATACTTGGACCACGACTTCTTCATTTTTCTCCAATCTTTATTTTGGACTTTGATATACAACGATCCGCCTCCTTTTTGGACTTGGATCTATTTATCCTCATACCTTGTTAGGGCCTTTTCGGATAGACTTCTCCATGACTTTTGGGGAGTTTTTGCTTTTCGTCGTGTGTCTCGATCCTTCATATTGATTTTCGATAAATGATTCTTCACATCACTTTGGATCTTTAGCAACAAAAATTGTAGCCCTCATGCCTTGTTAGGACCTTTTTGGACTCGCCAATCTTCGCATCCCGCTTCAATAAGTTATGCCTTGGCTATGAACTATAATCCATACCGAGCAACTTTTAAACGATCTTGGGCTAGAAGCTAAGTAACTTTTCAAATCGTACAACCTTATTTATTATAGATAAATCTATTAGCAAGCGATGGGAGAATAGGCTTATAATTAACTCACATAAATTCCCGAAAGAATACGAAACTTATAATTGACTCTATTATCTCTCGTTCTCCACAGTTTAAAATCTCAAGGAATGAGACTTGTGGATGCTTAGCCTATTAAATCAAAGTTTTGGGTTTTTGAGTCGCCTATAGAATCTTGCAAATTCTTAGACTCTTTCAAGTTTAGAATTCGCATTTTAAAGTTCCCTTGATAAACGACTCTCTAGGATCAATTATAGGAACTTGCGAAAAGTTCTTGTACTTAACCCGTGAGAGTTAAGACTTTCGCGCTTTATAGCTCCCTATATAAAAGCCTAGCAAAACTTGACTTAAACACGTTAAGGACACTAGCTAGAGTAAACTTAGACAAGTAAACTCGGGTTGAGTCAAAAGATTCACAACGTTTGAAAATTAAAACCACTTTATATAAAATTTTATTATAATAAGGAAAGAAAATAACTATACAAAGGTAAAAACAACTATACAACTAGGCCAAAATAGATTAAAATTTTTGAAAAATGTCAAAAAATCAAATTTTCCGATTAAAATGAGGACAAATACAAGGAAAAGGCCACTTAACTTCGATAGAAGTCCCCCTACACTTAAGATAAACATTGTCCTCAATGTTTAAGCATGTGGGAGTAAACTCCCCTACACTTAGGACATTGTGCACTTTGTTTAAATCTCGCTAAGAAAGAGACAACTAAAGAGATTCCTATTTTAATATTGAGAAATGTAAAATAGTGAATCGAAAAGAGTTTAGGATAGAACCGGGAAGAAGGGAACACGGAATCATGGTTCGTCAAAAGTCATCAAGAGTGTGTCTTTGAAGCTCTAATCCCTGCACATGATTAAGAAAGAAAGCAAGAAACACCACGGGGCTCCCCCTACACTTATGGTAAAAATAGATAGATAATTGGGTTGCCTCCCAAAAAGAGTTTGTTTTTGTTAACCGAGTCACGAGCCTGACTCGTCCCCGAATTAAATAGTCCATGGGGAAACCTCGAATGCAATACCGGGATCAAAGACCTTGTCCTCGTTCCCGGTTGACATCAACAAATGAGAGGCGGGAGGATAAGTCTTAAATGGGAGAAAGGTCCTTTCAACATACGTAAAGTATGTGAAATCAAGATCCACGGGAGGTGGGGTGGGTAAAGTAAGCACATTGTCATCCCCCAAAGACAATGGAGGCTGATCATTCGGCAAAGCAGTGATGTTATCAATGATAGCATAATCAATGTCACCTCCCGGGTCAAAGCACTCATCCTCTGTGATGGTCTCTAACGGAGTGGAGGAAAGGTGCTCGGGAGGGGAACTTGGGACAATACCTGCCTGCAGCAAATTATCAAATAAAATGTCCCCCTCCGTGTCATAATCATCAATACCTGGAGGGATGGAGTGGATATCGATTTCTTCCAGCAATGGGTCATTATCTTCAACGGGAGGAATAGATGGAGGCAAGGACTCGGAGAGAAGAGGAGAAGTCAACTCTTCGATTTGAGCAATAAGAAGGTGCACTTTCCGTAATCTATCGCGAAGAAGCACGTCTTCCACCTCATCCACAAGATCAAGTTCATCGATGAACTTCTCGTAAGCCGGAGAGAATAAGTCGTCATCGCCCGCATCTCCCGGTGGAGATTGAGAAATTTCAAAAGTGAAATTCTCATAGCGGAGAGAAGAATCGTCATCAGTAGGATCGACCCCTTCCGTAAGAGCAATGTCGTCCTGAAGCTCCATGGCAGGTAAGTCACAAACCTCATCATCCAATACTTTGTCGAGACCAACATCACTAAGCTCATTCAACAAATCAAGATCGTTAGACGCAGTAGGAAAATCGAGAGTAGTAGCAGCAACTTCAGAAGATGTGTTGAAAGTGCATACAGCATCGTCGTCATCATCATCATAATAGTATTGATGCACAAGAGGAGGGGTATAATCACTAAGACTATAAACTTGCTCTTGTTGCAGTCGCTTTTCCTCCGCCCATGCTTCTTTTGTTAGAACAACGGCTTCTTGAAGTTGCATAATGATGGAGTGTATTTCGGCATTCAAAGTAGTGCATTGTGGGTCAAGATTAATTTGCTGAGAGGATTGATGATTGAGGGTGTGATGTGGGGGCTCAAAATGTTGAAAACCTGAATTATAGCATGGTTGTGGCTCATAGTAGTTCATCGGTTGAGAAGAATTAGAAACCGGATTTGGTTCGTAATAATCCATCGGTGAAGAAAATTGAGGACACGGATATGGCTCATAATAATTCATTGGTTGACAATAAGAGGTATCGTGAGGACCCCCACAGTTGTTGCAAAATGGGTAAGGAGAAAAATCGGGTGCGTCTTGTGGATAGCTATTATCATTGTCATAATTGTACCCCGGTTCTTGCCCGTGATCATACGGGTATCTAACCGGGCACGAAACATGCCAATGAGAATCGCTTCCACAATAGATGCACGGGGAAAGAGTAGGTGGGTTCAAAAAGGACGAATTAGTCGAGTTACACAAAGGACAAAATCCGCATATAAATTGTGTATTGTTGATATCGTTTCCGCACCGCTCACATGTACACCATTGACATGAGTCGTTCCCGTACAATCGTCTCACACACCCGACGCAATGGACATAAGAATCCATAAAGAAAAATAGATGAGCAAGAAGAATATTTTTGGTGCAAAAACTTTGAAAATTTTTCAAATGTTTTTGGGATTTTTGAAAATTTTTGACACGAAAAATAACGTTCACGAGTGAATGGATCCCAAAAGCCAACGCGTCTCTCACAAAAAACCTATAATCCTCATGAAAAGAGCCGGCAGCAGTGCCATTTTAATAAACAGATTTTACTTGTTTGAAAAAGTTCGTTTCTCGGAATCTCTTCGAATTGATCTCTGGTTAATTGTGCGACTCAGTTGTTCTTGGTGAAAAGGAAAGATAATGGTCGTTGTCTAAAACTAATTAAAATAAAGACTTGAAACAATTAGAAATAAAGTAAAGACGGTAAAAAGAAACAACAATGAAAGATTAAAAATTGACGGGAAATAAATGACGAGAAATTAAAGGCAATAAAAGTAAGTGACACAAACTAAAACTTAAACTAAAAGGAAAGCAAATAAGAATGCAAATAAAGAAAAAGGCGGGAAAAATAAAGTTTAAAACTAAAAACCGAAAAACTCATTCGGAATACAACAGCTCACTCCGAATAAAGTAACCTATCCGGAATAATCATACATTCCGAATAAAGTATCCTATCCGGAATAATCATACATTCCGAATAAAGGCTCTATCCGGAATAATAAGATATTTCGAATAAGGGCTTCTATTCGGAATAATCAGATATTCCGAATAGGGACTCCTATCCGGAATAAACAGATATTCCGAATAAGGGCTTCTATTCGGAATAATCAGATATTTCGAATAAGGGTTCTATCCGGAATAATCAGATATTCCGAATAGGGACTCCTATCCGGAATAAACAGATATTCCGAATAACGGACAAAGAAAGCATACGATCCGGAATAACTGGGGAAGATACAGTAACATGAACATGAAGAACAGTAAGATGAAATAGAACACGAATTTAATCAAATCTAACCAAAACGCACCAAAAGATTAATCCAAAAAACCACAAATGATCTACCAACAATAATTAATCAAAACAAATCATCAAAACTAACAAACAAAGCCAAATAAATCAAAACCCACTTGATCAAAACCATAAAAACTCAAGAACATGAACACAAAGATTAAGAACAAATCAAACAAGAAAGGTAGATGAGAGATTGAACAAGAAAAGTAAAGATTCAACAATAATTAAATGTAAACTTACTTGGAATTAAAAGGAATTTAAAGGTGATTACATGAAGATTAAGGTGTGATGAGACTGCTTTTATACATGGTCTCATCTTCCAAATAGGGCTTAAAATGCATTAAATATCATCAAAATACCTAAATATATGCTTGTGTTTGTTGCTTGTGTATTTTAGGTACGGATATTGAGAAAATGACAAAAGATCACAAAAATCAAGCAAAAACGAACACGGGAAACGAAGCCGCACAATGAACCAAGCCCTAATGAAGAATTTTCCAAGAAAACCCTTGAAGATTTGAAGAATTATGAAGATTGGTCCTCCAATATGGAAGAATTGACACTTTATACCCTTGTATCTTCATAATTACAAGTTTGGTCCCTAAAGTTTGTCAAAATTACAAAAAGGACCCTTAACTTTGAAGAATTGGCAAATTTAGTCCCTCAACAAAACTAAATTGTCAGTATTGGTCCTCCAAGAAGTCAACAAACAAGTCAAACCTTGAAGAATGAAGAAAATGCCAAAATCAGTCCTTCAAATATCATAAATTTGCATGTTTAGTCCTTGAAACAAGTTTAAAAACTTGTTGTGCCAAAAATGACAAGTTTACAAAGATGATTATAAAGGGAAATGGAATTGTGAGCTGTTTATTACAAGTTAAACAAAGGAAGAAACCTTGGGGGCCAAAACTGTCAAAAACTCTAACTCACACCAGCCTATCATCCATCCACATCACCTCCACCAGCCACTCACATCTCTCCACCTCACACTCCTCTCCACGTCACACTCCACCCAACTTAAATAATCAGTATTTACTGATTATTAAATCTTTCCCACCAAACACACTTTTCAAATTTAATTACCCCCAAAACGGATCTAATCACTCCCTAATCACCCTTAAACCCTAAAATTTCCTAGGTCTAATTAAACTAAAATCAAAGGGGTTTTTGTTTATATGCTCCAGATCTTTGATTACCCTCTTTGTCATCCCATCCCACACAAAAACCATGACCCCAACCAACCCATGTGACATCCCCAGGGGTCCCCTGCACCCGTCACTTTCCCCCAAACCCAATACCAGACAAGATAAACGGCTAGATGGTATTTCTTGGTCCCCAAGAGCAAACAAACGCTCCTGATCATCCCCAACAGCTGGCAACATCACATGTTGCCAATTTGACCAAGATTCCAAGTCAAGACTCAAGGGCATTTTTGGATTTTTAACCATTAGGGTTTTAGCTTGTAATATTTTATTCAGTAATCTAGATAGTTCTATGCTAGTCTATAAATAGGAGCTTACAACTTGTGTAAAGCCCTTGTCCTTGTTTTTCTCTTTTGGTCACAACCTTGTAAATCCGTTTTTGTGAATGAAAAATGGTTTAGAGTTTGGTGATGAGAAAAAAATGTGCCAATTTACTTACATTGTTTAAAGTTTTATTGATTTTGATTGTTGTTTTACTTTGCTTCAAAAGGTTTTCAAGTTTTCTGAATTTTCAAAAATCTCATTTTTACTTTTTTTTACCTTGACATTTAATGTAGCATAAGCTCATCACAAGCCTGATAAGCTTGTGACAAGCTTACTCTACCTGTTCTCTTTTCTTGTTGATTGTGGTGTGCATTGTTGTCCCTAATATGTGATGATTCTATACTATTAATGAAGAAAGAAAGGTAGAAATGAGATGAATTTTAGAGAGAGAAACTAGAGAGAGAAAAGAGAGAGAAGTGTGTGAATTTGTGAACTATTAGATTAAGAGAAGAAAATGAATCACCAACCCTCCTAACATGCTAGGAGGGTAGTATATATAGTCCACCCACATGCGGGCTTCTTTATGGACTATATGGTTTGGGCCGGGCTTTCCTTTTGGGCTTTAGTTACTTATTAATGAACTTTAGCCTAAAGTTAAGCCCGTATAACACGACTAATATACTACCTATTACAACGTTCTAAAATACTATACATAATAAACATATGACCGAGCATTCTTGTTTGGCTCAATATTTTGAGGCTAACAATCTCCCCCAATGAGAGGTCATAAACCTTGGTCATTTAGGAAATTTGTAGAGATTACTAATCTCGCCATAACTGAGTCTTGAACGTGTAATCGTAGCCTTGTTCCTTCATGCTGTGATCCTTGAGCCTTTGTCGTTGTCTTTCGACTTTGTCTTTAAGCTTGAGATCTTCAAATCATCCTTGACTTGTCTTTGCCATCTTGCGATCTTGTGTCTTCATCCACATGCTCACACTATTAATTGTTGAATATGTCTTTAGGCATGAGTATGTGGTTTCTGAATCATTGACTTTGCTGTGTACACCGTGACGCCACCTTCTCGAGACAAAACATAGACACGGACTGAATGGCTTTGACATTCGTCCTAAATCGGTAGCGTTTTACCTCCGGTCGGTGAAGACCGTTATACGATACTAAATATCGTACCTGTGATCAGGTAGATTGAATTAAGAATCTCCTTGACAGGGTTTCGCGGCTGTACTAGCCGTTCTCTTTACTCGACCGTCTCAAAGCAAGACTGCGAACATAAAGAGTGAATCAATTGGATAGATATCCGCTTGATTAAAGTCGTCAATTCAAATTCCTGGAACAAGTGTGATTCGTAAAGAATCTTACCATTGTTGCTTTCCAGTTGACACAAGTTTGATTCATAAGAATCTTACAAGTCACCTACCGTAGCGTTGTTTGATGTTGACGCTAGAAGGATTTCCATTCGTCACTGTGGATATTAATGAATATCACTCTGAATGTTCTGGCAAGACCATAAAGATATTGCGTAGAAACCTGAAACGAGTTTGAATCAATTTAGAATCAAACCACTGTTGCTTTTCAGTTTTGCACATGTTCAATTCATAAAGAATCTTGCATATGACCTACCGCAGTGCTGTTTGTTGTTAACACTGGAAGGATTTCCACTCATCATTGTGAATACTAAATAGTATCACTCTGAGTGTTCTAGCAATATCACAAGGATATAGCGTAGGACTCTCTTGATCTTCATCCGTGTGTCCTAACAAGATTTGATTGATCTCTTGGCTCTAGACTCGATTTGTGCACTTTTAGTGGTCGGAGGCTGGAGCAGATGCCACCTATTCAATATCAACTATCTCGGAGTGAGAAAGTCAATAGAAGTCATGTTGTTCTCCGTGACAATAAAACAAACTTCTTTTGAGAGAAGCCTGAGTAGCTAGGAAAGGGTTGTGCATACATCACTGGGTCCATGATGAGTTTGTCTTCATGATGAGTTGACCCGGTTTCTGCCTAAGTTGTATGGAGGGCTTCTTTCTTTAGACCCTTTATCCTTACATTTCTTTTTCATTCTTCAACCCCTTCAATGCTTACCAAGACATCATTACTAGCACCTTGTTGTGATTGTTCCAGTGCTAGCATCAGTACTTAGTCGGCATTCTGATACGTTCACATTCTACTCCATCTTTCCTAAGGACTTCTAATAATCTATTGGATTGTCCCTGGGAAGATCCCTCCGGTTCTGGTTGGATCATAGGACTTAAACCTAACCACCCTTTTGACACCAATAATGTCATGAATTAAAGATGTTGTGGGTATTTGATCGTAACCATGAAAACCACTTTAAATTCTAACAAAGTGTTTGAAAAATATTTAACACCTTGCTTATTTTGTCGTTTTAGAAAAGCTCCCCCTTCACATGTGCATTAAAATGCGAAAGAATTTAAGTAGACATTTTGCACATGTGGGTAAGAGTTAAAGTGCTTGAGTCTATAGATCACATTTTAATCACATTTTCTCCCCCTATCTCTAATATATAAAATCTTTTGATATTAGAGATACCAAATTTGATTAAAATATATTTTGAAAAATAGTCTTGAAAATCTCTGGGAGAAAGATGTGTTTTTCTGTTGCATGAAGTTAAAATGCTCCCCCTCAAAAATTGATCCAATTGAATTGTCATTGTAAGGATATGATCTATATAACGACAAAACAATTTTTGAAAAAATTGATCCAATTGTGTATTTAACACACAATTTTTGAAAGATTTTGAATATCATTGAAAAATTCTTGAAAAAATTATGTTCAACGCTTTTTGAAAAATCAATTCTTTTTATCGAAAGGTTTTTCTAAAGCATAAACTTGAGTTCATAGACTTTGAATGTCTTGACGAATCCACTCAAGTGTAAGAAGATTTATCTTCTTATGCTAAGGGTAAGAGCACAAAATCGTACACTCCCCCGTGAATATCGATCCGGGTTGCAATCTGAAAGTGATTACAAGCCATTGTGTTGAGCTCAAAACGTTGAATGTTTTGTGACAAGCTCAACCCGTGATAGATTGCTCTACCCGTTGTTTGGAAATATTTGTCCAAAATAGACAATTTCCTTTAAAAAAATGACATGTTTTGAAAAATATTTACAACTTTCATTCGAGCTTTATGTACACACCCGTGTCGTTATTGAGCGACATTTCTTGGCACGTCCATATTATCGATACTGAAAGACATGTCGAGAAGAATATTTTTGTATTTTGAAAGATTTTTAAATTTTATGTTTTGCTTTTATGTGTTTTATATTTTTGTATTTTGTTTTTTCAAAGATATTTACAAGTTGATGTTTAATAGATAAATCAAGCAGGCACCTTTGCCAGAATCTCCAGGTCTGCTGGAGTCAAACATCTCATACCAATTTGCCTAACGAGGTACTCAAACCTATCTTTCGACAGAGCTTTTGTAAACAAGTTGGCTAATTGGTAATCCGTTCCAACAAAGTATAATTCAACGGTAGCTCTTTCAACTTGTTCCTTTATGAAGTGGTATCTGACATCGATGTGCTTCGTGCGGGAATGCTGTACCGGGTTGCAGGAGATGGCTATGGCAGACTTTGAGTCACAGTACACAGGTACTTTATCAAAGTGGAAGCCATAATCCGTGAGTTGTGTTCTCATCCAAAGAACTTGAGCACAACACGCAGATAGAGACACATACTCCGCTTCGGCTGATGAAAGTGACGTGCAATCCTGCTTCTTGGAAGACCATCCCACAAGCTTATCTTGTCCTAGAAATTGTGCACCACCAGAAGTACTTTTACGTGTATCAAGACACCCTGCATGATCAGAATCTAAATAGGCCGTTAGAAAGAAACCGGTTTCCCTCGGATACCAGAGTCCCATGTGAATGGTATTCTTAAGGTACCGAAAGATCCGTTTAACCTCCTTGAGGTGCTTTTCAGTGGGTCGTGCTTGATATCGTGCACAATAGCATGTAGCATGATGAATATCTGGTCTGCTTGCTGTCAAGTACATGAGGGACCCGATCATGGAATGATATCTCGTTTGATCTATAGGTAATCCCTCCAAGTCAGCATCTAGGGATGTGGTTGATAATGGTGTCCCAACGGGGTCACATGAAGTCATACCATGCTTTTTGATTATCTCTTGACAATACTTAGCTTGGTTTATAAAGATACCACTTGGGGATTGGTGAACTTGAATTCCTAGAAAGAATTTTAGTTCGCCCATCATTGACATTTCAAATTTGTTGTGCATTACTTTTTCAAACCATTTTGAAAGTTTTGGGTTTGTAGACCCGAAAATAATGTGATCAACATAAATTTGCACAAGCAAAATGTCATCCCCATATTTATAAGTGAACAAAGTTAGATCAATGGAACCTTTTGAGAAACCTTTGGATACCAGAAATTTCGAGAGCTCGTCGTACCACGCCCTTGGAGCTTGCTTGAGTCCATATAGTGCCTTGTGGAGACGATACACCTTGTCAGGATAATGAGGATTGACAAATCCTTCCGGCTGCGTGACATAGACTTCTTCCTTCAAAGGACCGTTAAGAAACGCCGTCTTTACGTCCATTTGATAGACAGTGAATCCCTTATGTGCAGCATAAGCAAGGAAAATCCTGACCGCTTCCATGCGAGCAACTGGTGCAAATGATTCATCAAAATCAATTCCCTCTTTCTGGCCATACCCCTTAGCCACTAGCCTAGCTTTGTTCTTGATGATCGTATTCTCTTCATCCATCTTGTTTTTCCAGATCCAACGAAGATTTAATGGAGTCACAACGTATGGTCTGTCAACAAGTTCCCAGACTTTAAGTCTTTCAAATTGTTGAAGTTCATCCGTCATCGATTCAATCCAAGCATGATCAGCCATGGCTTCTTTGATGTTTTTTGGTTCAGCCGTACTCACGGCGAGTGCGAACATACAAACATCGCCATCGGTTTCTAGTTGTCGTCTTGTACGAACAGGCTGTGAAGGGTTTCCAATTACGTGAACCAAAGGATGATCTCGGGTCCAATGATGTGTTGAAGGATGTCGTTGATAAAACATATGCATATTTGACGGATCAACATGGCGAGTAGAAGACTCTCCAGTTTCGTGTACCGATGTACCGAATGGGTTGATAAATTCGTCTTCGTCAGATAATGCATCGTCTGCTTGATGTGTGTTCTCTGGAGCAATGACAGTAGTTGTGGATGTTGTAGGATCGATTGTTAATGTGATATTCTGAGGAGGTAAATCTGCAACAACCCGTGTTGAAGTAGATGAAGTTGTATCCATTTGTTGATGATGATCGGTATCATCATTCGTATCATGAGTGACAGCGGAAGACTTCGATGCAACTTGTTTCTCCCCCGTGAAATATTCATCATACATTGGTCCATATAACATTTCCAACTCTTCAAGTGTCGTGTCCACTGTCATATCTGCTCTAGGAACATGTTCAGGAACCAGCTTTGAACTTGACGGTTCATTGCTGTGGTCTTGAGTTCCGAGTTCCGTGCGGTTGTGAACGGAAGTCGTTTGTCGTTGTGGATCGGGGCTTAAACTGCTTTGTTCAAGTGCCATTTGTTGAGCTTACATGTGAAACCCCTGAGACATATATTTCTCGGATATTTGTTTCTTTAGCAACCAAACTCTGAGAGTCTCTTATGTTGAACGGTATGTATAAGGAAAACCTTTATGTTCTTGTTGAACCTTTACTTGATTACATGCACTTTCATCAGTAGTTTGTATGCTTGCATATTTGTTAGTGATATCTTTGTGAGAACCATGTGGGGGTTCACAGTGAACCTTTGTCGTGCTAGAGGGAAATATATTTCCAGTAGGAACCTATTTAAGACCAGTTGTTTTGAAGATTTTACCTGTTTGTCTCCACTAAAGACAGGGTCTAGGAAACTTAGCTTTCTCATACACCGCTGAATACTTAATTGGAGAAGAACTATTTCCTATAGGGTTCCATCTTTGAGATGCTCTAGCTGTTTTGTTCACCTTGTTCAGGACTTTAGTGATGCAATCATCATGAATGGCATTAAACACACATTTGTTACATTTCGTGCACACAAAGTGCTTAGCATCTGAGAAGGATCTAGTGTTCCTAGGATAGGCTGATTTGGGCACATCATAGAAGGGTCTAGAATTCCTAGATGTGTGATTAGCGCTCCTAGGTTTCGGTTGGGTCCTATCTCTTGCTTGTGTCTTTATCTTAGCATACTCTAGATAGCTTTTATGACCCGTGTCATTTGAACTTCGCCTAGGCATGTTCTTGTGGCTATTGCTAGAGTTGCTTGAATCATTCATGTGATTGGGTTTTACATAGGCAGAATATCTTAAGGAGTATCTAGATTGTGGAGTGACAGTGTTTGGCAAATTGCTACGCATGTCAACTTGGGATACAAACCTCGAGTTCGATGTTTTGGGTCGTTCAGATTTAAACGCATTTGGTTGTCTAGCAACTGAGCGGTTTCTGAATGGCTGAGTAGGAGGTTTCCCCAAGATAGACTGATTTGCTAACTTAGTATCCACACTATTTCCTTTTAGCTTCCTTAATTCATTTTTCACTGCGGTTAATGCAAAAACCTTTTCCTGAATCTGAGCTTTCAATTGCTCATTTTGTAGAAGTAATTGAGCGACACGTTGTTCTAACTTAATGTTTATATTATCAAATATGTCGTTATCAGCATTCGCGTCATTACTATCTACAGTGTCGATAGGTTGCACAGATATTTCACTTACTGAAGCAGGCGGAGGACTTGGATTTTGAGAAGCCAACTTTGATTCTAACCAATTTATTTGTTTCACAAAATGTTCTTTTTCCGCATTAGAATCTTGAATCTTACGATCCAGTTTTTGTTCAAGAACAACGTTTGCTTTTTCAAGTTTTTCAAAATAAGATTCAAATTTGTCATTTTTCTTGAAAAACTCGAGTTTGGCATCCTCAAAATCTTTTGTCTTTTGAGCTAACATAGTTTCAAGCTCATGAATCTTAGAATCAATATATTGATGATCATCATACACAGCATTTAATTGTACCTCAGCCATTGGTTCTTCATCATAAATGGGTCTGATATCTGCATCATTCCCTGAGCTGTGGATGGTTTGTTGCTGTTCTGATTCTATCCCGCTGATTTCTGTGATAATCGAACAATCATCCAATGTTTGACCATCATCGACATTGATCTCGTTCGTCTGCATCAGTCTTTCATTCACCCGTCTTTCAACTGGTAGTTTATGACGTGTTCTTTCGGCAATTAGCTTCCTTATTTCTCTCATGTGTTGAAGAAACGTCTTCTTGAATTCTTGAACTTCTAACCAAGTATATTTAAAGAAGTAATTGTTTATGAATTCTCGATCATATTGTACAGACACCTGTGTACCAATGAATTGCTGAAACTGATTTTCGAGAACCAAAACGGCATCTATGGATTCAACCTCTTGAAATTCATCGTTGGCAAGTTGTTGTTCAAGGTGAGCTGCATTGAGTAACATTGTTCTTGTGAATGTCTCAACATCTTGACCAGTTAGCGACATGAATACCCGTTTGAATCCAAGTTCGACGCGAGTGCCTTTTAAATCGTCATTTGAAATAACTTGAAGGTGTGACTGGAGTGATCTAAAGTGTGTCATGCATCGTTCTTTTGCAACCGACATCTTGGATTTGAGTGCATGCACATCTTGTGTTACTGAATCCATAATGAGTGACACAGTTGATGAATTGACTTTGGATCTTAAGTAGTTGTGTTATGATTGTTTAGTTGTTGAAATTCCGAAAATGGCGATTTTTTCTCAGTCCGACAATAAATTCCTCAGTCCGACAAAACGGTAAACTGAAAATTTTGACTTACCAAATTTTGAAATCAAGTCCGAAATAGCCAAAAACTAATAGGGAAAATTTTTGAAAAGTGAAAATTTTTGACAAAAATAAAACCTAAAAATTTGAATTTTGGTCCGAAAATTTGAATTTTTGGTCGAAAATTTTTTCGCATCAAATTTGAAATCGAAGCATAAATGTCCTAAAAATGGTCTAGGAAAAAATAAATTTTAAAATGGTTTTCCCGCCAAGACTAGTCTAGATAGTGGCTAAGACTAAAAAATACTCGAACAAAAAATTAGATGTCCATCGCACTCTGATCGTAGTCTGATCGCACTCTCATCGTACTACTAGATCGCAGTCGGATTGTACTGAACAATCGTGCCCTGATCGCACCCTGATCGTAGTGAACCTGATCGTACTCTGATCGTAGTGAACCGGATCGTACCCGGATCGTAATGAACCTGATCGCACCCTGATCGTAGTGAACCTGATCGTACTCAGCAAAGGATTCTGGATCGTACTTGGGATCATACTGCGTGATCGTACTGGTGGATCGTACTACGTGATCGTACTGGTGGATCATACTACGTGATCGTACTGGTGGATCGTATTGTGGATCTAAGTTATGATCGCAGTTAGATCGTAACAATGGATCGTGACTATGGATCGCAAGTAGAAACCCCCAGGGTTTATGCAACCACAAAATCAGATCGTACCCCTAAAATTAAGCCGAAACTTAAGAGCAACAAGAAAGAGTGGATTTTTACCTTGGATTTCATGATTCAATCCAAACCAAAGTAACCAAAATCTTACCACACGTATGAAAGATGTAGAGATTAAAGGAGGAAGATTTAGAGCACGAAAAGCATAAGAAAAAAACTTGAATCCGAGTAGATTTTATGGAAAAATCACACAAATTAAGTAGTAAATCAACAACGAATCACAAAAACTACCCCATGGCGATTGATACCAATTGTTGTCCCTAATATGTGATGATTCTATACTATTAATGAAGAAAGAAAGGTAGAAATGAGATGAATTTTAGAGAGAGAAACTAGAGAGAGAAAAGAGAGAGAAGTGTGTGAATTTGTGAACTATTAGATTAAGAGAAGAAAATGAATCACCAACCCTCCTAACATGCTAGGATGGTAGTATATATAGTCCACCCACATGCGGGCTTCTTTATGGGCTATATGGTTTGGGCCGGGCTTTCCTTTTGGGCTTTAGTTACTTATTAATGAACTTTAGCCTAAAGTTAAGCCCGTATAACACGACTAATATACTACCTATTACAACGTTCTAAAATACGATACATAATAAACATATGACCGAGCATTCTTGTTTGGCTCAATATTTTGAGGCTAACATGCAGGAAACAAGAAGCAAACAAGTATCCACTTTTTATCCATTCCATTTTATTTTGTCAAGCAAAATCTTCATAAGCATTTCAGCAAAGTTCTGCACAAGCCCGAGCTTGTTGGAGGTGACTTTTCAGTCACTGTGGGACCTGGATGTGGGTCCCACAAGGTAGCATTCTTGTTCTTAGTTTTCAGTTTTCATATTTCAGTTTTATGTGATTTGTTGATTTGGCATGAAAGTTGTTAAAGTGTTTGTTTAAGTGTTTGATATTGCTCACTAGTTGGTTGTATGCATGCTAGAATCATTTGTAATCAGATTTGGTAGGTTTTGAATAGATTTGGTGTGTGATAAGTGAGTTTCTGAAATTTAAAGGGGTGTTTGGATCAGGGATTAAGTTGGGTTAATAGATACAAATCTTGCTTAAAAATCTGTTTGACACACTCATTAGTATATTATTAGGTGATATAAGTATTTTGGTTTCATTTTGGTAGGTTTTGAATCAAGTCTGCATGTTAAACTTTGGTTAGGATAGCTAAAAACAGTCAAGTGCTTGTCTGCCTGATTTTGTGAGAATTTGTTCTTCATATCTGGTAAACTGTTTGATACTAGGGTTTAGTAGGATTGTGTATCAGTTATTTGTCATTTGGTGGATTTGTATGCTTGATTTAAAGGTTTGAAATCCATTTGTGTGCCATTTGAACCAGCAAAATCATCTCAGACCTATACCAAGTTTATCAGTAACTTTTTTTGGTGAATTGTGTGCAATTTGTGTGAAGACTTGTGTGTTTTTTGTGATTCACTTGACTCCCTACACTCAACTGAGTGTAGGGGTGCCCCTATTGTCCATCAAAAACCATCAAAACTCCAAAAACAAGTCCTCTTGTCATTTCTTCACAAGTGAAGATATTAACTTTTGGTTCATCAGTCATTTTGTAAATTGGGCAATGTTTTTATCTTAGCAGCTTTAATCTAGCTTGTTTATTTGATAAAAAGTTTATTTGGAGTGAGTTTAGGTTACTGCTTTTGAGTTTTTAAAGTTTAAAAAAGAAAAAAAAAGTTTTACAAAAAGGACGTGGCCAGGACTCGAACCTGCGCCACTCCTCTCACACACCAAGGTGATAACCAGTTGCCCTAGGGTCTTTGACTGGTTATCACTTGGTTTGTTTAATAAGCAAAATTTGTTTTTAGCTTATATAACTTAACAGCTTAGAAATAAGCTTATTCCAGCTTATTTCTTTTAGGTTTTTGCAAGTTAGCATTTTTCTTGTGTTCTTATTAGGGTTTAGGACTTTTTGGTTCAAAAACTTTATTTTTCACGTGCTTATTTAATTTTCTAGGATTATTTTAAGTTTAAATTTTGAAAAGTAAATTAAAAATAGGAAAAAGTATATTAAAAATCTGGAAAAATATTTTTTAGGTTTTTAATTATATTTTTGAGGTTTACAACCAAAAAAGTTTCCAATTTAACTTATTTTTTATTTTTTATGATTTTAGGGCTTTTAATCAAATTTGAAATTTAATATAAAATTATTTAAAAGGTTTTGGAAACTTTTGATTGCATTTCTGTCTTAGTTACATTATTCTAGATTTTTCGTAATTTTTTAGAATTTTTTTATAAACTTTGAATTTTTTTAAATATTTTAATATTATTTTATTATTAAAAATTAAAAAGTCTGATTTTTTAAGTTTTACATTTTTCCTAGATTGTAGACACTTAATTAGGAATTTTGTAACTTTCCAAATATTTTTAGGGGTTTTCAATTATTTTCTAGAATTAATTTAAGTTTTAATTGATTTTTATAGTTTTTAAGTGTTTAAAATTGTTTTATTTGGTTTTAAAATTTTAAAAAATAATTTTTAGCTTAATTAGGTTATTTTTGAGGTTTACAAACTTTTAAATCTTGCTTGGGACTTTATAATAATTAATTGTGATTTTTAGGGCTTTAATTAGCATTAAAAAGTCATTATCTAATTAATTAAATGGTTTTAGCAAATTTAGATTTTTTGTCAACTCTTAGAATATTATTGTGGATTTTAAGTAATTTTTAGGAATTTTTAGGTTAAAATTTTAATTTTGGTAGTTTTTACGGTTTTACGTGATCGACCTTTTCGTCTTAGTTTAATCCGTCATCGTAACCGTCATTCTCTTCTTACCTCCTTCCTATTATTTCTTTTTATCAATATAATCTCAAACATTAATCATCTCTTAGCACAACGCACTTGCCTCCTTGGGAAACGAACTTGGACTTATTTGGTCATTAGTGCTCGGTTTTCCTAAATCGACACTTAACGCTTACCACTATTTTGCCTTCCTTTTCCTAAAGGGGTAAAAACTCTACAATCATTTTGGCGCCGCTGCCGGGGAGGCGTGTTGTGTTTTGATATGAACATTGTTGTTTTTATATATAGCCATAATAGCTAATTGTATTAGTAGCACTCTACTAATACGTATTATCGGTTTTTCGTTTTTTGTGAATACTGTTACTATATTGTATACGTAGAACAATAAATTCACAAGTACTCCAAATACGTGAGAAATCACAACCTTGACTTGGGAGGTCATTACCCAATCATTGTATTCGAATCTCAAACCAAAGAAAAAGGAAAAAATAGATAAATACTTTCGTGAAGCTCGATTTTGAAAAATACAAACTATAAGGTGGGTATAAGGCGGTTGTATTTCACGACCTAAAGGAAAAAGGCTCTTAAGTGCTTCGCGCCGCCTCGTTTCCTCCGCTTGCTTGTGCGTATTTTGAGATTGAGAGCTAATCGAGGGTTTTGCCGCCCAAAGTATTATTACATATCATATATATTTTCTTGGTTTCTATTGATTAAACCCTCTTGAACGATTTGGTGTTCCACCATCGTTCTAAAGTCATCGAAGGCGTTCACTTCACGTGATCGTTTTCATTTCTTGAGGCTTCTTTAATCGATAGATTTGATTAAGGAGGAGATTTGTAGATTTGTGTCTACCTAATACATTCCAAAAATCAAAAAAAAAAGTAAAAACAATCAAAAACCACAAAAAAATTGAAAAAGTAAAAACACCAAAAAGAATCTTCTCTGCTCACCTTCTCGTTGTACGTGACGTTTATGCAAACTCGCTCCAAAGCAATACGTGCTCGTAAACGAAGAAACAAATCAACCACTCCTTCTAGTGAGGAGTCTCCTATTGACGAACCCATCGTAGTGAAAGAAGCACCCATGGCTAATCGAACTATGATGGAGTTGCTTCAAGCACCCACTGAGGGTTATGGAGAAGCGATTGTGATTCCCGCTATCCTTGCGGAGAATTTTGAGGTTAAGACGGGTTTGTTGTCCATGATTCAAAACAACAAGTTTCGAGGTGACGAAAAGGACAACCCGCATAACCACATTCGCCAATTTAATCGTCTCACCGCCACTTGCAAGTTTAAGGACGTCTCTAACGACTCGATTAAGATGATGCTTTTTCCGTATTCCTTAGCGGGGCCCGCAAAAATTTGGTTAGAGAAAGAGCCACCCAATTCTATATTGACGTGGAAGGATCTCGTTTCAAAATTCGTGAACCAATTTTTTCCGCCCTCTAAGACTACGCATTTGAAAAACGAGATTTCAAAGTTTTCGCAAGAGTATAATGAGAGTTTTTCAACGGCTTGGAATAGGTTTAAGGAAATGTTGCACGAATGTCCTCATCATGGTTTTTCCGACTTGCATCAAATTGACACGTTTTATAATGGCTTGGACGATCATGAGCGTGATTATCTTAATGCCGCCGCGGGTGGTAATTTTTTGTGTAAGACGGTCGAGGAAGCAT
This sequence comes from Glebionis coronaria, assembly GCA_025667525.1. Lineage (NCBI taxonomy): Eukaryota > Viridiplantae > Streptophyta > Magnoliopsida > Asterales > Asteraceae > Glebionis > Glebionis coronaria. The sequence goes on along the minus strand of JANFOE010002537.1, from coordinate 32,630 downwards.
TGTTAATCATTGAGAATAGGTCTAAGGTCTATAGTCCTCGTAGCACGTCGAGTGTTCGTAAGACTTCGTCTTCACCTTTGCCTTCATTGTCACACACCGTTGATGCTTGCCAAATCGAGGCTAATTTGGAGAACAAGATTTTTGATAAGCTTAAAGGATTGTTAATTGAGTTTAAAGTTGGTGAACAACCCACTCCCGCTACGGCTAAAGCGGTTGACGTTTCTTGTATGTATTGTGGTGGAGCTCACGATTATTCCGAGTGCATTACCAACGGTGGTAACACTTCGAGTGCCTTCGCGGCCGCGGGAACTTATAACCAAAACGGTCAAGTTCCCCGCACTAATCAATTGACTCCACCGGGTTTTCCACCAAATCAAAATGCTAACAATTATCGAAACAATCAAGTTGGTTACCAAAACAATCAAAGAAACAATTACAAGGGTAATAACAACTATGGGAATCAAGGAAGTAGTAGCCAATTTCAAAATCAAAACCAAAACCGTAATTTTCAAAACACAAGTCAAGGTCTTCAAAATGTTTACACTAAAGAACTACCAATGGACTTTTTGAATTACGCTACGGCAAATGATAAGATTTTGGAAAACATTCAAGAGCAATTGGCTAGTCAAGCTAGGGACACGGCTAAAAACACCAAGGAATTAGCTAATTTTGTGAAGGAAAATCTTAACATGAGAAATGAATTGAAAAATGATTTTGCTAATCAAATTAGAGGTCAAAACAATAAAATTGAACAAAGGCATGCTAGGCTTGAACAAAGAATTGACCAAAAAGCCGCTAGTCAAGATGTTAAGCTTAATGCCATTTTAGAAGTCGTCATGGGGAACAAAGCCTCTACTTCGGGTAGTTTACCTAGAAACACCATTTCAAACCCGAAGGGAGAGATGAAAGTGATTACCACACGAAGTGGTAAGGAACTTAAAGAATCGACTCCTCAACCAATTACTCCAACGGTGGAGGAAATTGAGGAAGAACCCGAGGTGGTGGTCGAAAAGGAGCATATCTCAAGCCCACAAAGTACCGCTCATGCCACACCTACGGTCGACCCTTTACCAACATTGGAACCCGAGATTCCAAAGGCTATGCCTATGCCCCAACCCACACCACCCTTGCCTTACCCATCGAGACTTAGGAAGGAGAAACGAAAAGAGCGCGACAACTATCAATTTGAGCTTTTTATGAAAATGTTTCGTGAGTTGCACCTTAATGTGAGTTCCGCCGATGCTTTGGTCATGATGCCTCGATTTGCCGCTAACTTTAAGAGTATGTTGAACAACAAGGAGAAATTGCATCAATTGTCTAGTTGTTCGTTGGTTTATCTTAATCGCATACCTCAAAAAGTCGGTGATCCCGGTAAATTTTTGATCCCTTGTGCAATCCAAGATATGGAAGAATGCTATGCCTTGGCCGATCTTGGTGCTAGCATTAATTTGATGCCACTTGCAATCTTCAAGTCTCTCAGTCTTCCTAATCTTACTCCTTCACTAATGTCTATCGAGATGGCCGACCATTCCACGATTCGTGCATGTGGTTTGGCGGAAGACGTTTTTGTGAAAGTGGGGAAGTTCTACTATCCCGTAGACTTTATCGTCGTTGATATCCCCACGGATCCTCAAGTTCCTCTTATTTTAGGTCGTTCGTTTTTAGATACGTCTATGGCTTTAATTGATGTGCATGCTAGAAAGATCACCTTACGTTTCAACGACGAGGAACTTGTTATAAACGCAACTCAAAATTCTCAACTTTCTCATGTATATTCCGTTGCAACCATAAACCTCGTTGATATGATCGACGTGGTTTGCGAGGAATTTTCACAAGAAGTTTTAGGGTTTGGTGATGAAGAAACTAGTGGCAATCCCACTATGTTAGATCCAATTCTTGATAATTCGACACCTACCTTCACTCCATTTGAAGGTGGTGGTTTTACGTTGGAAGAATGCAATGTTCCACGTACTTGTGACGAAGACCTCGACAACGATGAGGACTTCTCGATTATCAAGGATTTTCTCAACGATTTCCCATTTCCTCCACCCGAGGAGGTTATGAGTATCGAGCCCAAATCTTCACTTGAGGAACCACCTATCCTCGAGTTGAAAGATTTACCTCCTCACCTCAAATATGTCTATTTTGAGGAGGACGACAAGTTGCCGGTTATTATTGCGAAGGAACTTTCGAATGATGAAAAAACCGCACTTGTCGATGTTCTAAAGGACTACAAAGGGGCAATTGCGTGGAAGTTATCTGACATTAAGGGAATCGATCCCAAGTTTTGTACCCACAAAATCTTAATGGAGGAGGATTTCAAGCCCACAATCCAAAGTCAAAGGAGGGTGAACCCCAAAATTCACGACGTCATCAAAACGGAGGTCCTTAAAGTCCTTGACGCGGGAATGATTTACCCTATTTCCGATAGCCCTTGGGTGAGTCCTATTCATTGTGTCCCTAAAAAGGGAGGGATGACCGTTGTGCCAAACTATGCCAACGAGTTAATTCCCACTAGACTCGTGACCGGATGGAGAGTGTGCATTGACTATCGAAAGTTGAATGAAGCCACTTGAAAAGACCATTTTCCCTTGCCCTTCATGGACCAAATGTTGGAGCGTCTTGCGGGAAACGATTTCTATTGCTTTTTAGATGGTTTTTTCGGTTACTTCCAAATTCCCATCGATCCTCGTGATCAAGAAAAAACTACGTTTACGTGTCCATATGGAACGTTTGCCTATCGTAGAATGCCATTCGGACTTTGTAATGCACCGGGAACCTTTCAAAGGTGCATGATGGCTATTTTTCATGATATGATCGAGAAGACGATGGAAGTCTTCATGGATGACTTTTCCGTGTTTGGTAATTCGTTCACTTCGTGTTTGTCGAATCTAGAGAGAATGTTGAAACGTTGTGAGGAAACCAACCTTATGCTCAATTGGGAAAAATGTCATTTTATGGTTAGAAGTGGAATCGTCTTAGGGCACAAGGTCTCGAAAGCGGGGATTGAGGTAGATCAAGCTAAGGTAGACGTCATCGCCAAATTACCTCATCCCAAAACCGTTAAGGGAGTTAGGAGTTTCCTAGGCCACGCGGGCTTTTATCGTCGATTCATCAAGGATTTTTCAAAGATTTCTCGACCCATTACACATCTTCTTGAAAAAGAGGCACGTTTTGTCTTTGACGAAGATTGTGTACGAGCCTTTGAAATCCTTAAGAGGAAACTTACCGAAGCTCCCATTCTTGTTGCTCCTAATTGGAACCTCCCCTTTGAACTCATGTGTGATGCTAGTGATTACGCTATTGGGGCCGTTTTGGGGCAACGTCATGATAAGCACTTCTTGCCTATTCACTATGCTAGCAAGACGATGACCGGGGCTCAACTTAAATACACTACAACGGAAAAGGAGTTCCTTGCCGTGGTGTATGCATTTGAGAAGTTCCGACCTTACCTCGTCTTGACGAAATGCATAGTCTATACGGACCATTCGACTATTAAGTATCTCATGGCAAAGCAAGATGCTAAGCCTAGATTACTTCGTTGGATTATCCTCCTTCAAGAATTTGATCACACCATTGTTGATAAAAAAGGAGCCGAGAATCTAGCGGCCGATCATCTTTCTCGTTTGGAAGATCCTCACGAAAGTGTTTACGATCCCAAGGAAATCACCGAAACATTTTCGCTCGAGACACTTGGTGTAGTGAATTCTAAGCTTGATTCTTCCACCCCATGGTTTGCGGACTTTGCAAATTACCATGCGGGTAACTTCATCATTAAGGGTATGACGACTCAAGAAAAACGAAAATTCTTTCGTGACCTCAAGTTCTACTTTTGGAACGACCCTTACTTGTTTCGAACTTGTGCGGATCAAATCATCCGACGTTGTGTATTTGGCACCGAAGCTTCTAACATCCTTAGAGCTTGCCATGAGGGACCCACGGGTGGTCACCATGGTGCTAATCTCACGGCTAAGAAGGTGTTTGATGCCGGCTTCTTTTGGCCTACTATTTACCGAGATGCACAAGATCTTGTGAAGTCGTGTGATGCATGCCAACGACAAGGAAAAGCCTCACAAAAAGATGAAATGCCACAAAATATCATCCAAGTGTGTGAGATCTTTGACGTTTGGGGTATAGACTTTATGGGGCCGTTCCTATCATCTCGTGGTAATAAGTACATTCTCGTTGCGGTTGACTACCTATCTAAGTGGGTGGAAGCTAAGGCTTTGCCCACCAATGATGCTCGTGTGGTCGTTAAATTCTTGAAAAGCTTGTTTTCTCGGTTTGGAACCCCTCGTGCGATCATAAGCGATCGTGGAACCCATTTTTGTAACGACCAATTCGAAAGAGTCTTAAGGAAATATGGGGTTACACATCGGCTTTCTACGGCTTATCACCCACAAACGAGTGGGCAAGTCGAGGTTTCAAACCGAGCGTTGAAGAGGATCTTGGAGAGATCCGTTGGGGAAAACCGACAATCATGGTCAGATAAGTTGGACGATGCTTTATGGGCCTTTAGGACCGCTCATAAGACGCCCATTGGGTGCACTCCCTATAAGCTTGTGTATGGAAAGAATTGTCATTTGCCTATCGAATTAGACACAAGGCTTATTGGGCCCTAAAGCATTGTAATGATGACATGGAGACCGCGGGAAAACACCAGAAAATGAAATTAAATGAATTGGATGAATTGAGAGACATTGCTTATGAAAATTCATTGATTTACAAAGAAAAGACTAAAAAGTTGCATGATTCTAAAATAAAAAACCGGGTTTTTAACATTGGGGATCAAGTTTTGCTTTTTAATTCAAGATTAAAAATCTTTTCCGGTAAATTGAAATCCCGTTGGTCCGGTCCATTCACCGTGACTCAAGTGTTTCCGTATGGGACCATCGAGCTAGCTCAAGATGATGGTCCTAACTTCAAGGTGAATGAACATAGGTTGAAGCACTACTTTGGCGGGGAAGTTTCATCCTTGAACTACCTCGAGCAAATCACTTTCCCCAATGATAATTAGTATTGAGGGGATCGAGTCGAGCTCATGACTCGGTAATCAAAAACGAGGTGCCTCGTGGGGGAGTCCCATTCTTATCCTATGTACATATTATCGCTTTCTAATTAGTTTAATGTGAGGGGATTTGTGCCCTTCCAACCTTTGTTCCGTGGTTGTTTGTGCATTGTGGTTTTTAGATCATGATCTTCACGATTGGAGCCTCTCGTGTTCGTTTTATGGGAGCACTCGATCGTTTGCTTTGAAGACTTTCTCAATATCCATGATATATCCTTGATTGTTCTAACCTTAGGTTTTTAGCACACTTCATAAACGGCTATTAATTTATTAGTTACACCCTTTCCATGCTAGATTAGGCATTCGACTACGTCTCTAGTATGGGGGTGTTTGCACCCCTAGACTCGAAACATTGAGAACAATGTTTAACTTTAGTATGGGGGGTGAATAGATACTTGCCTTGCCAAACCTTCACGCTTTCCAAAGTTTATCTTTTTTGTTTATCGTTTTATGCAAAATAAGGCTAAAAATGGCCAAATTTTAAAATTTTTCTCATGTTTTATAAGTGTTTGAAGACACGAATGTAGATTTTCCGATGGCGAGAATAAGAGTAATTTTTGACTCGACCGTGCGTGTTGAGCACTTAGCTTTGATTCCTTAACTACACTTTAGGCTAAGTCTCTTAAATGAGGACGAGAAATGATAGGGTTAATTATAAGTTACTATGTTAAACGTAGAGTACTCGTATTCTTTCAAAAACTCATGTGTTCTAGTTGTTTGCTTATTCTCCTTTCGCATGTAAATATTTTTTGCTTAATAAATATTGACTTAGCGGTTTAGTTAGGATTGTTGGGTTTCTAGTCTTTTCTAGTAGCTTCCGTGTAATTAAATTGGGAAGACATTAAGGTGTCGCCAGCGTCACGGTTTTGAAGTATTGGCACCCTAATAATCGAAAGCTTCACCTAATAATAAGATTTCAAGTGCTCACCTAAATCTAGCAAACAATTTGAAGCCCCACAAGGCCGAAAAATCTATGCAAAATTGAAAGTGAATCAAGCCTTAATCTTCGAAGCTTTAAAGATCCAAAATTCGCCTTAGCGTGAGGATATACGTCTTTGGCTAATAAAACCACCGATGAGGCGGATAATAAAAGGCAAGGCAAGACCGAAGTCATAATAAAAGCTTCATGGCGAAGTTGAATAAAAGATGGAGGTAAACCAAAGATAATAAGGCCCTTCCGTTAGGGGGCGTATAAAAGTCTTGGTAATAAGTCTCATGTTCAAAACCGTTATAAAACCGTGTTTATCGATTCTTCTTGTCAACTTAATTTTTTGACATCGCTGTCTATTAGGAGGGGTTATTGATTTGATGGTCTTAGTTACACCGTTAGGACTCTATTTTTAGACCTAAATCTCTATTATCGCATAAGTCAAACAATGTATCCTCGTGAAACATTCAAGACAAAATAAAATATAAGAGATACAACCTAGGAATAATGGGAGGATAAGTACGTGATTAGGGCATATGAGTAGTGTTAGCATTACTAACTTATAATGACAACGATCTCGTTGCACGCTTGGCATGGAATTGGGGTGAAAATCGAGGACGATGAAATTATTTCTAACGAAGCATTCACGTGTTCTTATTCTATGAACCTAAACGTCCCATTTTGCGATGAAAATCATACATTATGTCTATAACACAAGTAGTAGTAATAGTAGTGGTGTAGCTAGTTTATCATTCAATAAAGTGAATAAAAATGAATTTTGGAGGTGCTACGATACTTTATTCTAGCATTACGTGAGGGCACGGCAATGGTTTAGTATGGGGGAGTGATGAGACTGCTTTTATACATGGTCTCATCTTCCAAATATGGCTTAAAATGCATTAAATATCATCAAAATACCCAAATATATGCTTGTGTTTGTTGCTTGTGTATTTTAGGTACGGATATTGAGAAAATGACAAAAGATCACAAAAATCAAGCAAAAACGAACACGGGAAACGAAGCCGCACAATGAACCAAGCCCTAATGAAGAATTTTCCAAGAAAACCCTTGAATATTTGAAGAATTATGAAGATTGGTCCTCCAATATGGAAGAATTGACATTTTATACCCTTGTATCTTCATAATTACAAGTTTGGTCCCTAAAGTTTGTCAAAATTACAAAAAGGACCCTTAACTTTGAAGAATTGGCAAATTTAGTCCCTCAACAAAACTAAATTGTCAATATTGGTCCTCCAAGAAGTCAACAAACAAGTCAACCCTTGAAGAATGAAGAAAATGCCAAAATCAGTCCTTCAAATATCATAAATTTGCATGTTTAGTCCTTGAAACAAGTTTAAAAACTTGTTGTGCCAAAAATGACAAGTTTACAAAGATGATTATAAAGGGAAATGGAATTGTGAGCTGTTTATTACAAGTTAAACAAAGGAAGAAACCTTGGGGGCCAAAACTGTCAAACACTCTAACTCACACCAGCCTATCATCCATCCACATCACCTCCACCAGCCACTCACATCTCTCCACCTCACACTCCTCTCCACGTCACACTCCACCCAACTTAAATAATCAGTATTTACTGATTATTAAATCTTTCCCACCAAACATACTTTTCAAATTTAATTACCCCCAAAACGGATCTAATCACTCCCTAATCACCCTTAAACCCTAAAATTTCCTAGGTCTAATTAAACTAAAATCAAAGGGGTTTTTGTTTATATGCTCCAGATCTTTGATTACCCTCTTTGTCATCCCATCCCACACAAAAACCATGACCCCAACCAACCCATGTGACATCCCCAGGGGTCCCCTGCACCCGTCACTTTCCCCTAAACCCAATACCAGACAAGATAAACGGCTAGATGGTATTTCTTGGTCCCCAAGAGCAAACAAACGCTCCTGATCATCCCCAACAGCTGGCAACATCACATGTTGCCAATTTGACCAAGATTCCAAGTCAAGACTCAAGGGCATTTTTGGATTTTTAACCATTAGGGTTTTAGCTTGTAATATTTTATTCAGTAATCTAGATAGTTCTATGCTAGTCTATAAATAGGAGCTTACAACTTGTGTAAAGCCCTTGTCCTTGTTTTTCTCTTTTGGTCACAACCTTGTAAATCCGTTTTTGTGAATGAAAAATGGTTTAGAGTTTGGTGATGAGAAAAAAAAGTGCCAATTTACTTACATTGTTTAAAGTTTTATTGATTTTGATTATTGTTTTACTTTGCTTCAAAAGGTTTTCAAGTTTTCTGAATTTTCAAAAATCTCATTTTTACTTTTTTTTACCTTGACATTTACTGTAGCATAAGCTCATCACAAGCCTGATAAGCTTGTGACAAGCTTACTCTACGTGTTCTCTTTTCTTGTTGGTTGTGGTGTGCAGGAAACAAGAAGCAAACAAGTATCCACTTTTTATCCATTCCATTTTATTTTGTCAAGCAAAATCTTCATAAGCATTTCAGCAAAGTTCTGCACAAGCCCGAGCTTGTTGGAGGTGACTTTTCAGTCACTGTGGGACCTGGATGTGGGTCCCACAAGGTAGCATTCTTGTTCTTAGTTTTCAGTTTACATATTTCAGTTTTATGTGATTTCTTGATTTGGCATGAAAGTTGTTAAAGTGTTTGTTTAAGTGTTTGATATTGCTCACTAGTTGGTTGTATGCATGCTAGAATCATTTGTAATCAGATTTGGTAGGTTTTGAATAGATTTGGTGTGTGATAAGTGAGTTTCTGAAATTTAAAGGGGTGTTTGGATCAGGGATTAAGTTGGGTTAATAGATACAAATCTTGCTTAAAAATCTGTTTGACACACTCATTAGTATATTATTAGGTGATATAAGTATTTTGGTTTCATTTTGGTAGGTTTTGAATCAAGTCTGCATGTTAAACTTTGGTTAGGATAGCTAAAAACAGTCAAGTGCTTGTCTGCCTGATTTTGTGAGAATTTGTTCTTCATATCTGGTAAACTGTTTGATACTAGGGTTTAGTAGGATTGTGTATCAGTTATTTGTCATTTGGTGGATTTGTGTGCTTGATTTAAGGGTTTGAAATCCATTTGTGTGCCATTTGAACCAGCAAAATCATCTCAGACCTATACCAAGTTTATCAGTAACTTTTTTTGGTGAATTGTGTGCAATTTGTGTGAAGACTTGTGTGTTTTTTGTGATTCACTTGACTCCCTACACTCAACTGAGTGTATGGGTGCCCCTATTGTCCATCAAAAACCATCAAAACTCCAAAAACAAGTCCTCTTGTCACTTCTTCACAAGTGAAGATATTAACTTTTGGTTCATCAGTCATTTTGTAAACTGAGCAATGTTTTGATCTTAGCAGCTTGAATCTAGCTTGTTTATTTGATAAAAAGTTTATTTGGAGTGAGTTTAGGTTACTGCTTTTGAGTTTTTAAAGTTTAAAAAAGAAAAAAAAGTTTTACAAAAAGGACGTGGCCAGGACTCGAACCTGCGCCACTCCTCTCACACACCAACGTGATAACCAGTTGCCCTAGGGTCTTTGACTGGTTATCACTTGGTTTGTTTAATATTTAAACAGTATTTGTTTTTAGCTTATATAACGTAACAGCTTAGAAATAAGGTTATTCCAGCTTATTTCTTTTAGATTTTTGCAAGTTAGCATTTTTCTTGTGTTCTTATTAGGGTTTAGGACTTTTTGGTTCAAAAACTTTATTTTTCACGTGCTTATTTAATTTTCTAGGATTATTTTAAGTTTAAATTTTGAAAAGTAAATTAAAAATAGGAAAAAGTATTTTAAAAATCTAGAAAAATAGTTTTTAGGTTTTTAATTATATTTTTGAGGTTTACAGCCAAAAAAGTTTCCAATTTAACTTATTTTCGATTTTTTATGATTTTAGGGTTTTTAACCAACTTTTAAATTTAATATAAAATTACTTAAAAGGTTTTGGAAACTTTTGATTGCATTTCTGTCTTAGTTACATTATTCTAGATTTTTGGTAATTTTTAGAATTTTTTTATAAACTTTGAATTTTTTGAATATTTTAATATTATTTTATTATTAAAAATTAAAAGTCTGATTTTTTAAGTTTTTATATTTTTCCTAGATTGTAGACACTTAATTAGGAATTTTGTAACTTTCCAAATATTTTTAGGGGTTTTCAGTTATTTTCTAGAATTAATTTAAGTTTTAATTGATTTTAATAGTTTTTAAGTGTTTAAAATTAGTTTTATTTGGTTTTAAAATTTAAAAAAAATACTTTTTAGCTTAATTAGATTATTTTTGAGGTTTACAAACTTTAAAATCTTGCTTGGGACTTTTTAATAATTAATTGTGATTTTTAGGGCTTTAATTAGCATTAAAAAGTCATTATCTAATTAATTAAAAGGTTTTAGCAAGTTTGGATTTTTTATAAACTCTTAGAATATTATTGTGGATTTTTAGTAATTTTTAGGAATTTTTAGGTTAAAATTTTAATTTTGGTAGTTTTTACGGTTTTACGTGATCGACCTTTTCGTCCTAGTTTAATCCGTCGTCGTAACCGTCATTCTCTTCTTACCTCCTTCCTATTATTTCTTTTTATCAATATAATCTCAAACATTAATCATCTCTTAACACAACACACTTGCCTCCTTGGGAAACGAACTTGGACTTATTTGGTCATTAGTGCTCGGTTTTCCTAAACCGACACTTAACGCTTACCACTATTTTGCCTTCCTTTTCCTAAAGGGGTAAAAACTATACAATCAAGGTGAAAGAAAATTAAAGTACAGGAAATGAAAATGGGGGAAGGATGGGTTGTCAAGCCACCAACAACATCAAATGACAACTACCTAATCTATTTATAGGGAGATTAGGGAGGAGCTTAGGAAGCTTCCTGACTTCCTCCCTCTTTCTTCTTTCTCTTAATTGCACCATTAGTCCTTAAGCCTTTTAATCTTCTCAACTCTTGGACTTTAATGACTTTTGGCTCGGGATTTCTTTGAACTCGTCTTGTAATTCTTCAATAAATTAGACTTGAGTTCTTCGACTTTTGGTGAACTTCCGGCTTTTGACTTTTTCTTCGATAAATCTTCAGAATTGGTCTTGGACTTCCGTTCTTTTTCCACTCTTGATCTTTCGACTTCAACTTTCGTCTTTTTCTTCGATTAAAGCTCGTGAATGCCGTGTTTTCTCCACTTTTTACCTTTTCGTCCTAAATCACAACAAAAACACAAACCACGCATAATTCCGACACAAATGACATAAAATACACGTTTTGGCTCGGTTATTATTGTAATTAAGTGCTAAAAAGGATGGGTGTTTTCACACCTATCAATTCACAAGCCAAAGTTAACTACAGATCATAATCTAATAAGCTAACTATCACAAAGATGCACAAAGCTATGTAAATCATGAACATGATGGCATAATTAACATTAAGGATCAAAATAAATGATAATCCAAACATGCAATCATAAGTTAATACACATCCAAGATAAAATAAAATTGTTCAACATTACATGTTTACCAACATGTATTCTTTGAAATACTTCAAAGCTTTCACCTTCTCTTTTTGCCCAATCCCTTGATCATATTCCCCAAGAACTTGAAACCTTTTCTTGATTCAACCCGGTGTTCGTGCAATTCCCCTCGAGTTCTAAGGTTTTCACGGTAAAGATGCTCCATATTGAGATCTTCCGGTACTTCACTAGAATGATGAGGAGGAGCTAAGTCTTCAAATTCATCCTCGAATGGGTTTGAGGATGGATGGGAATTACTCGAAGAGTGGAAATGAGAACTAGTACCTATGCCATCACCATCACTTGTTGGCATGTCCATGTCCTCATCATCCATCTCTTGATGATCAGATTTTCTTGATCCTCGATCACTTCTTGTCTTTCTTGCATATGCCTCTTAAATAGGCAACATAACCCGATGAACCGGGTAGAAGCGAGAAAGATCAAGGTGGGGAAAATCATGAGCAACCCTTTTGAAAAGGCGAGTTAGAAGCATAGCATAGAGAAGGTTTGTTTTGGGCTTCGAAAGGGAATAATTGATTCGTCGAGCGATATAGAATGCCAAGTTGTACTTGGTGGATGTAAAGATGCAACTCAACATATGCACCATACACGCCGGGATATGATCTCGGTTTCCACCAAGACAAAAGACATTCTCCCTAAGGATATTGGCCCATTGGACCATAAAATCCTTAAGGTCGCTAGAGAGCACTTCATATCGATTCACATTTCGTACATTTGAATGAAGGCTTCTCACAACGTTTCCATCACGCTCTTTCGAGATGATGTCAAGGATGAACTCTAGATCAATTTCGTTGAGGTCATTTGGAGGTTTATCGAAGGATTCTGAGAGAGCATCAAGTCTCCATTTATCCGTAAAACGACAAGTGCCTTCATATGGCACACCGATAATTTGACCAAAGTTTTCGAGGGAGTATTGAATCAATTGATCATTCAACACGAAACGAATGAAAAATTATCCATTGTATTCAAGCATGGAGTAGGTGCTAAAGAATTCAAGAAGGAATAAGGGGTAAATATCTTCTTCTATGTTGAGCAAGCAATCAAACCCCGAAAGCTCAAACATAGATTCGATATAGTCATAACCCGTTATTTCCTTGTCAACGACTCTACCCTCATGGAAACAACGAGTGGAAAGGGATGGAAAAGCGTTTTGAAGTTGGGGGGAAGCATAGGTTTGGGAGAGGTTTGGCATGTATTGTCTAGTGTATTGATGATCTTTTTGATATTGAGAAGGCATGATTAGTACCTAAAATAAACATAAGACAATATTTTTCAATCACTCATATGAAAAATAAAATCAAAAATTGAAAATATGAGAATGTGTTATATCAATTTCTTGACAAACAAAGGATTGAATCCATTACATCCTCATGTTCACAATGCATCTATTCCATCATTAACCAAGAACACATGAACTATGTTGGATCAACAATGGATTAGAACATTGGGCTTTCAAAACAAGGTTTTTAGGTAAGCATTAACAATGTCATTACCTACTTGTTCATGGGTTCATCTCAAATCCGTCATTCAACCAAAATTATTTAGCCTAAATTCGGATTTGTTCTACAAATGGGTTTTAGTGAAATCTTAATGAATATGAACCTAAGGAATCATAGTAAAATAACCATGTCAACCCACATTCCTATTAAGGTTTTAATTCAATTTCGATTTTAAAAATCCACAATTATGAAAGGATGAACCCTAGAACAAAATAGATGAAATTGAAAGAAAATACTTACAATTAATTGATGTTAGATGAAGGATGAGTGAAACCCACAACTTGGAATCAATTAATTTGAGTGATTGAAGGTTTTGGAAGTTTCAACAATGGTGGAAAACAAGAAACCCGTCGGCTGTGTGTTTTTGGGAGAGAGAGGGTTTGGTTTGAAAAAGAATAAAATAATCAAACTGGCGCTCTGAAAAAAGTTACTGCCCGCGGTACCTTATCGATAAGGTAACGCGCCTTTGAGCCGCCTAGATAAGGAACCGCCTATAGAGGCAGGTTTTTATCTACGAAAAACGCCAAATTTTGAAAACCAAGTTTTTCTAAAATACTTAAAGTTATATCATGAGCCTTTTAGAATATCATTGGATCATCATAACACTAAGCAATATGCCTTAACGAAGGATTACGAGTTAAATCGAGATCGAAAAGAACCGAAACGGACAAACGACTACTCGTAGCAAAACGACTAAGTGGAGAGAAGACAAGGGAAGTGAATCAAGACTAGGAAGGATGCTCAAGGGAATAATGACAATCTTCAAATAGTGGTAACGAAGAGCTTGTGTCATATATAGTGGTTTAAGACGTGTCTTTCCGGCGAAACGTTAAACGACTTTGGTAATGAATAAGCACAAAGCAACTATTCAAGTATAGACTAAGATCACTTTCAATAATAGTCTTAGTCTAAACCAAAATATGAGCAAGGTATTAATTCACTTTCTCTCCCACAAAGGGCCTACTAACCGTATGGGTGCAAACCATGGAAATCATGCTTGATACTTTAAGCTTCTACTAACTCACTCTACATCACCATAGTAAGTCAAGTATCCAAGCAATGAAGGTTTGAGAGGATAAAGGAAAAGAAACACAAACCACAAATAAATGTCAAGGCAAGGATGCCAAGAACAAGCACATAGTTAAGTAATGATCAAAAGAATGATCAAAGGGCGTGTGGAAGAACGAAAGCGTACCTTGGCCACAAAGAGCAATCCATGACGGAATAAGTGCTATGCCCAATCAATGACTATGATGAGTACTAAGTCTTCAAGGACTAGTATCATTCCCAATCATCTTGGTATCATCATTCAAAGATGTTAAAGATCAATGAAGATGAGTCTTCTACAAGTGTAAGTAACTCAATCCACAACCAATTAAGTGATTGATCTTCATGAGTACCTACTCAAAGCAAGATGCAAACTAGTAGATACATTTCAAGAGTATATCTAAAATGCATAAAAGCTACTAATCTTAAGTGGGATGCAATATTATCAATTAAAAGACCTATTTTCAAAGAAAACATAGTTTTGACCAAAGAAAGACTTTAGTACAACTAGACCTTCTAATTTGAGGAGACAATGGATCGATCCAAGTTTCAAAGTACAATATACTTTAAAGATCTTGAGTGACCATCGCTCTGATACCAATTGTAGAAACTAGAAGGGGGGGTTGAATAGTTTCTCTTCGATTGGTGACCAAATTAAAATTACTTTCAATTTGGTTTGTATCAAAACTATCTTTTACTTCAGGCTAAGTTGCATAATGATTAGGTTCAATTCAAATGCACTAGCAAAGATAATAGGTAAGTATAATGATAATGAAATGAGTAAAGAGTAAGGAAGGAGACAACCTAGTGGGAAGACACCAAGATTTATAGTGGTTCGACAACGAGGCTCTATCCTCGTTTCTACTCCACTCCTCGAGTACACCTACTCGAGATTTTCACTATTGATGATGTATAGTCCCCAGCCGGGTCAGGAACCCGGCTCACGGGTACTACCCGCATCCGGCCCATCACAGATGGGTGGGATAATGTCATTCAGGCTTATGGGCTTGGATGAACAGTAACCGCACACATGTGTGCGGCCCACGGCCCAGCATGACCGGTGCAGGGTTAGACAGAATCATATTCTATCTCTGAATGTGATTTACTCCAAAGAAGGAGATATTCACTCACCATAGTTAGAAGATAACAATCAATCTAATTATGGTGCTTATATCTTCTTTGGGGCCGAAGTATTAGTGAAAGCCCATTAGGGTTTCACTGCCTATAAAAGGAACCCTCAAAGGTTCCACAAGGTATTACGTTCTACTCTCTCAACTCACATAAACCCTAATCGATTACTTACTCACACGCTGGAGTCTAATCGTGGGAAACATTCCCACGGTAAGCCTAACGCGTGTTGTTTAGTGTGCAGGATCCCAACCAAACGATTCACTTGGTGCAGGAGCCGGAGCCCAGCCAACCCGAATTAAGCCTAATTCGGGTCTAGCAAGGATCACCCAACTTTTGTATCAACAAGTTGGCGCCATCCGTGGGACCCATTACACTAAGCTAGAACAAAAACCTCATTCTGAATTTTCAATGACGAAGGGACACCAGTAAGCCAATCCCAGGAACACGAATCCTGGAAATCGGAAGTCCCAAGGGGAAGGGATACTCATCCCCAATCAATCACCCAGCCGCCTTGCAGGCGGACCTGGTAACCGTGGCGGCTTTCAGCCCCTGGGGGTAACGAGCACGATCTCCATGACACCCCCACCTACTTCAACCCTGGACAACCCTGACCCAGGGAGTGCGCCCAATCCTCTTAACAAGGAGCCGCGCAGACCATCGGTAGAGGAAGAAGTAGAGGTCCTACCACTCAGCGAGGAGGATCTTACTCGAGTTCTCACGTAGAACTTCGATAGGATCATCCCGGGGATCGCGTCAAGGTTGAATCTGGGGAGGAACCTCCAATCCAGACTCAACTTTAGTGACACCGGACCAATCACCTCTTCCCAAAATTAGAGGAAAAGGAGAGCTCGGCCTCAGGAGCAGAGCATCTTTGAGGAAACCCCTCAACCCAGGAATGTGTTCGAGCGCATAGGGGATCGCCTCATACAGGAACTAATGCAGTCTCGAGAAGGAGGAGACAAGTCTGATGGTTCACCCGAGCGGCCAGATCGAGAGTTGGCCAGAACCGCTCGTCGCACGAGCGTGTGGGACAGGATGAACACTGGGAAGAAGGCTTTCGGTTCATCCCAAAAAAGTGGTCCCTACCCAAAGGATGGGGCACCACCACCGTCTCCAGACTCGTCAGGAGAAGACTCAGATGACCATCCGCCTAAGCGTCGCCGACCTAGGCGTACCCCTCCACCACCACCAAACAATGATGAGTATTATGGTGGCCCTTATTATCGAGATGCAGAAGCGGAGGATCTTTCGCGTCCATGGTGTGAACCATGGGATGACCCTAGGCTCACCCGGCCATGGGCGGATCCCAGGAAAGACCCGTTCACCCTCCGCATACGGAACTATTCTGAGGACACCAAACGTCGCATGCCGGCGTGTGTCAAGACCTATAATGGGACTGGTGATCTGGTTGATCACCTTAAAATATTCGATACGCAGGATAAAATTGAGCGATGGCCCATGCCTATATGGTGCCAAATGTTCAGTTCAACTTTGATCGGAAATGCCCGTGACTGGTTTGAGGCACTCCCTCCTCAGAGCATTGATAGTTTCACGGAACTACGCACTGCGTTCGAGAATAATTATACTCAGAGGAAGAAGTATAATAAGGATCCGGTCTCATTGGCGACTGTCAAACAACGGCCGGGGGAGTCCACAGAAGCCTTCACTGAACGCTTCAATGATGAGTGCACACGCACAAAAACAATGCCGGAGCTCCTGAAAATCTCTGACTACATGCACGCCATAACAGACAGGGAGTTGATCAGGTGCCTCAATGACAAGCGTCCAGAGAAATATGATGACCTCATGGAAAGGGTCAGAAATTTCATAGAAGGAGAAACAACTGTTGCCGCGGCCTACCCATCCAGAGGAAATGGGTACCGGTCAAATGACCAGTCTCGGAGACAGTCGGGCGGTCAAGGTAATCAGAACAATAGCAAGGGCTCAGACTATTAGAGCCAGAGCAAAGGAGGACTACCGGACGATAAGTTCACTCCCCTAAAGATGTCCTACCGGGAGATCTTGCTGACGGAAGGGGCGAACTTTCCAAGGCCTCCCCCAATGACCACTCCGCCGGAACGTCGGCAAGGAAATCGCTTCTGCGAGTTCCATAATGACAAAGGCCACGGTAAAGAGGAGTGTATCCAGCTCAAGAAGCATATTGAGTCACTGATCAAATCAGGTAAACTCAAGCACCTAGTTAAGGATTGGAAGGATGGAAAAGACAACAACAAGAAGTACGATAAGAAGGATCCCCAAAAGTACAAACCTTCGACCATATACATGATCCAATCCAGACAACGCCACACTAGGCAGAAAGTTGGCCAAAAATTTTCACGCGGCAGGGAAATCTCGTTCCCTCCCATCACAGCGAGCGATGTGACCGATGCGCCTCTCACTATTTAGATAAGCATTGGAACACACAATGTTCGTCGCATGTATGTGGATGGAGGGTCGTCAGGAGAGGTACTGTATGAACACTGTTTTGTGCAGTTATGCCCAGAAATAAGAAGCCAATTAGTACCGGCCACGGCGCTGCTCACCGGCTTTAGTGGAGACACCATCTGGCCAATAGGGCAACTACGGCTGCTTGTAACCATTGGGAATGAGGAACACTCCACTACGGCGTGGATGAACTTCATGGTGATACGCTCACATTCTCCGTACAATGGGATAATAGGCAGACCAGGTATTTTGGCTATACGGGCGGTACCCTCCACGGCGCACGGAATGATCAAATTCCCCGTTGAGGGGGGAATTGTTACCATTTACAACACAATCGTACCGGCATCCGAGTGTCACACCGTGACAACACCGGCTCCACCTGTTCCACCCAAGGATGGATCACCACCTCCCAATTGGAAGGTAGCCATTCACCATGACTATCCGGAACAGGAGGTATCCATAGGAGGGGCGCTCTCGGATAACGGCAAAAAGGCCATGTGCTCTCTTTTAAGTGCAAACTTAGATATATTCGCATGGGAGCCAAAGCATATGACAGGCGTGCCACGTGCGATGGCAGAGCATAAGCTCCAGATCCACCAAGGGTACCAACCCGTCAAGCAAAAGAAGCGCAGACAGGCGCCTGAGCGCAGCCGAGTGATATTGGAGGAAGTACAGAAACTAGTGGACGCAAACATCATGCGCGAGGTATACTACCACGAGTGGTTATCCAATCCGGTCATGGTCAAGAAACATGACGGAAGTTGGCGCATGTGTGTGGATTTTACGGATCTAAACAAGGCATGCCCACAGGATTGTTACCCGTTACCGGAAATCGACTGGAAGGTGGAATCCCTATGTGGGTATCCTTTTAAATGCTTCTTGGACGCATATAAAGGGTATCACCAGATCGAGATGGCGGAGAAGGATGCAGAAAAAACGGCGTTCCACACGAGCCAGGGCGTATATTGCTATACGAAAATGCCGTTTGGACTGAAGAACGCCGGTGCTACATATCAACGGCTGGTGGACAAAGCTTTTGAATCACAGATAGGTCGTAACTTGGAAGTCTATGTGGATGACTTGGTTATAAAAAGTCACACGGAGGAGG
This sequence comes from Glebionis coronaria, assembly GCA_025667525.1. NCBI lineage: Eukaryota > Viridiplantae > Streptophyta > Magnoliopsida > Asterales > Asteraceae > Glebionis > Glebionis coronaria. Next base: position 13,898 of record JANFOE010002537.1, on the reverse strand, counting down.
CACTTCTCCGGGATGTCCAAGAGACATTCGACACACTGAGAAGGATTAACATGAAGTTAAATCCAAAGAAATGTACGTTTGGGGCAACGGAGGGAACGTTCCTTGGATATTTGATTGATCCAAACGACATCAAACCTTGCCCAGAGAAGACGGACGCAGTAATACAATTTCCATCCCCCTAGACACGGAAGGAGGTGCAATCCTTAAATGGGAAACTAGCCGGGCTGAATAGGTTCTTATCTAAATCCGCAGAGAAGTCATTACCTCTATTTAAGACACTCAAGAAGTGCATTAGGAAGGGAGACTTCCGGTGGACGAAGGAAGTCGAGGAAGCTTTCGGCCAACTCAAGCAGCATCTTGCATCCCTCCCTATGCTAGTAGCTCCCCGGCCAAAGGAGGAACTCATTATGTATCTCTCAGCCACTCATGGCGCAATAAGCGCGGTACTTATGACAGATAGAGATACAGTGCAAACTCCGGTCTACTTTATAAGTAGAACACTACAAGGGCCGGAGCTGAATTACTCCTCTATGGAAAAATTGGTGTTAGCACTAGTGTTTGCTACAAAGCGGCTGCGCCGGTACTTTCAGGCGCACCCAATTGTAGTCATTATAGATCAGCCAATCAAGCAGGTTATTTCTAGACCGGACGTGGCAGGGAGGCTACAGAAATGCAGCATCTTATTGGGGGAGCACAAAATATCTTATAGGCCAAGGACGGCTGTGAAAGGCCAGATCTTGGCAGATTTCCTAATCGAGAAACCGGATGAGGAAGGGCCAATCGTTAAGCAAGACGGGACTCCAACAGAACCATGGGTGTTGTTCACGGACGGATCTTCGTGTACGGACGGGTCCGGAGCTGGTCTCATTCTCACAAATCCGGAAGGAATGAAATTCACGTATGCCCTTCGTTTTGAGTTCACGGCCACCAACAACGAAGCGGAATATGAAGCATTAATTGCGGGTTTGAAAATCGCTGCTAGAATGGGAGTCCGCAACCTTGAGGCCTACGTGGACTCACGGCTTGTCGTGAACTATATTCGAGGTGGATATGTGGCTAAGGAGGACAACATGGTCAGGTACTTGGAAAAAGTCAAGTCGCTAATCGCGGTTTTCAATAAGTTTTCCATCAAGCAGGTGCCAAGGGGCGAGAACAAGAAGGCGGACACTCTTAGTAAGATCGCATCCACAAGCTTCGCTCACTTGTCTAAACAAGTCTTGGTGGAAATACTCAAGGAGAAATCTATAACGGAAGGGGAGGTCGCTACTATAGTTGAGGAGGGTGGACCTACATGGATGACCCCAATTATCAACTATTTGACTAGCGAGACCCTTCCAAACGAGGAAAAAGCAGCACGGCGCATCAGGAGGAAGTCGCAGCATTTCGAACTTCGAGAAGGCATCCTTTACAAGCGCTCTTTCTTGCAGCCGTGGCTGCGGTGTGTTGGACCACGTCAGGCCGCATACGTAATCAGTGACATACATGAAGGATTGTGCGGCATGCATGCAGGTCCACGATCCGTGGTAGCTAGAGCCTTACGGACAGGATATTATTGGCCTACCATGCACAGAGACGCGCGCGACATGATTCGCAAGTGTAGTGATTGCCAAGTGCATAGGCCAATACCGCGGCACCCGCAACAGGAGCTTACACCTATTACGTCCCCATGACCATTCTACAAGTGGGGAATCGACATTGCAGGACCATTTCCTGTAGCTGCGGGGGGAGTTAAATTCTTGATTGTCGCAATGGACTACTTCACACGATGGATAGAGGCCAAGGCAGTCAAATCTATCATAGGCAAACAAGTTAAAAAGTTTGTTTGGGAACATATTGTGTGCCGTTTTGGCCTACCAGGAGAAATCATCTCAGATAACGGTAAACAGTTCACGGACAATCCATTCAAAGACTGGTGTGCATCATTGAACATCAAGCGGCGCTTCGCATCTGTTAAGCATCCGCAGACAAATGGCCTCGTCGAACGGGCAAATAGAAGCTTGGGAAATGGCATCAAGGCGCGTTTGGATGAACGAAGTGGCAGATGGGTCGATGAGTTGTCACATGTGCTATGGGCACACAGGACTATGATCAAAACAGCCAACGGGGATACACCATTTGCATTGGCCTACGGCACTGAAGCTGTTATACCAGCAGAAATAGGAATGCCTACCATCCGCACGGTGGAGGTTAATATCGTCACGAACGATGAACAGCTGTGAATCAACCTGGATCTGTTGGAAGAAAAAAGGGAAATAGCAGCCATCAATGAGGCTAAGTCCAAGGCTAAAATGAAAGCTTATTATGACGCCAAGGTCAAGGGTGTTTCTTTTCGACCGGGAGACTATGTCTATCGTGCTAATGAAGCGAGTCGGGCGGAGAATACAGGAAAACTGGGCCCTATGTGGGAAGGACCGTATGAAGTCACGGAGGCCTTGGGACGAGGCGCGTACAAGTTACGTGACATGGATGGCCGTGACCTAGAACGCAGATGGAACATTTCCAATCTCAAAAGGTGCTATCTTTGAAAGCTACGGCTTCCGCATGGGTGCTTTGCTATATGTGGCTTTAATGAAGAACCATGCGGTCTATCTGTTTTGTTTTCTTATGTTTGTTTAGTTTCCTTTCTTGTTTTTTAGGACTTGTCATTATTGTTCAAACAAAATTGTAAACGTTCTAATAAAATGCCGTGGTGCCTAGCTAGCCCCATGGCTTGTTCCGTGCAAATCATTTTTTAGATTTTTTGTTAGTCGTATGCATTTTACTTATATTATAATATGCCATGTTTCATTCATATGCATTCTTTCAAACTACTGTACATGTACTATACGCCTCCAGGCGGGGTAAGAGGATTAAGTGAACCTACTAATTCAACTTGCCGCGTAAGAGGGATGCAACCCCAGCCGCACGGATCATGTATCCTTACTAGACACCTTACTCACAAGACGTTGTGGTAAGTTTCATATGCCGTAGTCACACCGTGCTTCGCATAGTAAAGACGCATGTCGCATGTCTATTAAATTATAGGCTTGTATGTATTTTCCTTATTTGTGTGTAAGACGTGACGCATCATGCAGTATTGGTATACAATATTCAACACAATAAAAATACACAAGTTTCCAAATATCAAAAATGGCCGTGGTCATCACGGACTTACATACAAAATGCACATGTTTAGCCGTGTACATACACGGACGAATAAAAACAACAAATATTCAGCGGTTACAAACCAGAGTTGTCTAAAATTGATCATAAAGTAGAAGCACCCTACATAGGGGGGAGAAGCTTACATATCTCTACTTGGTCACAACCACTCACTACTTTCCTTCTGCTTCCGGGCTTGAGCAGCGTTCCTCTCCAGCACCACACTTAAGGGTTTTTCATCAAGCACGATCCTTGTTACATCCTCATAGACGGGGAGCGTCAGGTGGCTGGGCGATGGGGTGAAGGAGGCACGGGAATGACTCTCATCTTGGGAGAATGCACTAAGACTTAGCTTTTCCATGATTTCCATGTTGGATGCATCTTTTGTGGCCTCCAGCTCAGCCAGGAATGGATAATGCAAGTCTCGCATTGCGGCCATAGAAGCAGCCATCTTGTTAGCCGCCTCAGGGTTAAAGAAAGCATGTCTGGTGAAGTTCTCCCTTTTCTTGATCAGCTCTACAGCCTGGACCATTCCCTCATGACGTCCGTGGTCAATGCCATCTGACACAAGACTTGCAAACTGTTGCACAAATTCGGGGGCCTCTAGTACCTTCGTGACGGCCAAGCGTGCTCCATGCCCTACCATCCACCTACGGCCGGCAATAGCCGCTAGTAGTTGGGGGCATAGCACGTCGTCACGCTCGGCGGTGAGGGCGTCGACCATCAAATCTTTTTGGGCAAACGCCTCTTTCAGCTCTTGGGTGACAGCCCTCTCATCAGCGAGCTCCTCTTGAACCTTCTCCATGCTTTGGATGGCCAGGTGCGCGTCTTCTAGTTTCTTGTTAAGCACGGATACTTGGCTGGAGTACGACTGGGCAGACGCTTCCGATGTGGCTACCTATATGAGATTAGACGTTAGAATATATTTCTTTTAGGAGATGGGTGGTACGGCACGGATATGTACCTTGGTGGTTGCGGCATCTAGTTTTGACTCAAGGTTGGCCACTTGTTGGTCATACTCACTCGCGCGGGCCGATTGCTTCTTTATGGTCGCCTCGGCACTAGCAATTTGGGACTGGAGGTCTGCAATTTGAGTTTCATTGTCTACAATCATCTTCTCCCTCCGTCCAACCTTCCTCTTAAGAGATTCTACATGCCCAAGTGCGGCTTCAAACCTTACTCTCATCGAGGTGCCCATCGCCATTTGATGCACCAAGGCACCATTATACTCATCTGCCAAGTCCGCATGACTGAGCGCATTCACCTCTCGTACCAAGCCTGGTGGTATGCAGTTATTCAGGTACTCTCGGCATTCATCGGCGTCCCTCATTCGTGATGCAGTTGTGATGTTCCATATGGGATTGAACGATTGAGGGGGGCCGGATGTCGGGAGGTCTTGGGAGGCTGTGGGAGAACCTTCTTCAAATACGGGGCCGGAATTCTGGGCGGCTGTGTGAAGCATGGGGTTTCTTTCCACTTCTTTCCCTTTTCCCTTATCTATTTGAGTGTCAGAGGAGGCGCGGCACCAGTTTGTTCATCCCTGTGACACAAGTGTTGGGAAACATATCAAGTGTTGCTTACAAGGGAATTTGTCATTCTTACGTGTTAGGATGGAGTCTTATATGCCATTTCTTGCTAATTCTGATGCGGTTGGGGCAATCTGAGTGACGGGATCGACATGTGCGGCCCGGATAGTCTCGGAACCCTGGGTAGTACTCCCAACAGATTGGTACAAGGGGTGGTCTTCTCGAAGTTTCTTGGGAGGGGCGTTGTGTTCGCCAATCTCGACTGAGGCAGCTTTCCTCACTCGTTTGTTTCTTTTACGGGTACGCCTGGCGACAGGCTGAGCTGTTGCTTCTTCAGTTTCCTCCTCGGCTTCTTTTTCCACTTCTTCCTCTTCCTCCTCATTAGTTTGTTGTACTTCTTCATCATCATCGCCCATCATCCGGCGAAGGATGGAGGTGGTTAAGTCAATATTATCTCCCTGCTCTTCCCTATGTGGTGATGAGGGCCCGGCTCCTCCTTCATGCATCCTGTTATCACCACCCTCATTATCCCCTTGCTCTCCCTCGTCCGAGTGTGGATCTAGCACGGCTTCAAGAGCAACCGTCACGTTTCGGGTATGCTCAAGAAGGGGTAGCTCATTCTCACGGAGGGGACGGGAACCCTCCGGTACGAGCTTCGGGTCGCCCTGGCGTAAAAGTCCAAAGAAGTTCATTTCTGCCCAACACAAAACAAAATATGTTAGCCATTTATAAAATGATTGAATAAGTTTTTATGTACGGATGTTAGCCTACCTTCACCCTGCCTTCTCCAAAACACAGGATACCTATTGGACGGACCAAAATAATTGCGGCTAATCCCTAGCAAACATAGAAATGACTCGGGAAGACTTCTATGGTACCCGGTCCTATTTAGATCTAATTCTTGGGAATGTCGGGGGGTTGTATGTACTTGTGTGCGGCTTGGGGTCATGGGGTATCCTATTTCTAAAGGTGTAGTCAGCCGGCCATACTACTGCGTCAATGAAAAAGTAGTGGTCATACCAGTTTTTCAACGAATCCATTGGCTTATTGTGCGATTGGGGACTGTTAGGAGATCGTTTCTTAAAAGATACCCAACCATTTACTATGTTGGGAACATAAAAGAGCCGGAATAATTCTATGGTTGGGGGGATTCTCCTAGCACGGCAGAGGATCTCGAGTTGACTAATCTTACAGGCGCCTATACAGTGAAGCTGACTAATATGTACATCATAGTATCCTAAAAGATCTACGAGAAAACGGGTGAATGGAATGCGGTAATTGGCCGCATCAAAAAGGCGAGTGTACAGGCCAATCTTACCCGCTGGAGCCTCAGTTATGAGGTCTCCGGCGCCATGAAGTGAGGGGTGTAGGTTGGTAGGGATGAAATAGTTTGTACAAAAGTGATTTAATTGGTCTTGGGTCATTACATTCAGCACGGATCCAATGGTAGGGTTGTTTCTGTGAGCCATTACTAAATAAAAGTGTAAGGACGTGGTGTTCTAACCTGCGTGTGAAGGGATCCGTGCGTAATTGATTCGAGCTAAGAAAAAAGCTTTAATGGCAGAAATGAAGGTTATAACTGTGTGTTTCACACAGTCGTAGGGGTGGCTTATTTATAGGGTTGCCTCGTGGGTCATGACCTGTTGGATGTGTGACACGTGTTTGTCACTATTCTTGATCGTGTGGTTAGGGGGCAAGTGGCAAATGAAATGTCAGGCGGGACCCACGGGTCACTTCAGACTCAAACGTTTGCACTGCTCAAGGTTCTGACTGTTTGCACTTTTGTCAGTCAAAATGTCAGGTGAACAGTTATTAATGTTGGGATATGCGGCTCTTACGTAAGAGTTGTCATTTAATGCTATATTTAATTTGTCTCGGTCGCCATGTGCGGTCGAGGTAATAATGGAATAATTTCCTAAGTCAGGTTGCCAAGTGCGGCCAGCACAAATTCTTGGACAACTTATCATTCCCTATTTTTTCTTGGTATGTCCGGGGAGCACCTTGATAGTCTAGAGGTTACGCCTACGGCTGTAACAACTAGACTGGGGGTACATGATGACGTATAGTCCCCAGTCGGGTCAAGAACCCGGCTCACGGGTACTACCCGCATCCGGCCCATCACAGATGGGTGGGATAATGTCATTCAGGCTTATGGGCTTGGATGAACAGTAACCGCACACATGTGTGCGGCCCACGGCCCGGCATGGTCGGTTCAGGGTTAGACAGAATCATATTCTATCTCTGAATGTGATTTACTCCAAAGAAGGAGATATTCACTCACCATAGTTAGAAGATAACAATCAATCTAATTATGGTGCTTATCTCTTCCTTGGGGCCGAAGTATTAGTGACAGCCCATTAGGGTTTCACTGCCTATAAAAGGAACCCTCAAAGGTTCCACAAGGTATTACGTTCTACTCTCTCAACTCACAAAAACCCTAATCGATTACTTACTCTCACGCCGGAGTCTAATCGTGGGAAACATTCCCACGGTAAGCCTAACGCGTGTTGTTTAGTGTGCAGGATCTCAACCAAACGATTCACTTGGTGCAGGAGCCGGAGCCCAGCCAACCCGAATTAAGCCTAATTCGGGTCTAGCAAGGATCACCCAACTTTTGCATCAACAACTATATCCACAAGCTCCCTTCTCGGCGGAGAAAACCTTACATCGTTGCTTACATTATTTTTCGACACTAAGCTAAATGTCGAGACCTAATCTTTAGCTAGGACCAATCTACATGACGTTGCATACTTCACAATTTAACGACACAAGGCTAGATGTCGGGTTCTAATCTTAAGGTAGAACCAATCTTCACGACGTTGCCTACTTCACCATTTTACGACACAAGGCTAGATGTCGAGTTCTAATCGAAAGCTAGAACCAATCTTCACGACTCTTCACTTTGAAGCTAAGTGAGAACTTCACACAACACAACTACTAATCACTTTAAAGTTTAGTGAGAACTCACAAGACACAACCACATCACTTTATAGTTTAGTGAGAACTCCTAATCAAATCTATTACAACTCAACTAGACATATCCAAGTACACACATGTAGCTTGGATTTACACATCACAAATCCAAGCAAACACATATGCAATGGATGTACACAACAAATCCAAGTATCCACAAATAACTTGGATGAACACAACTAGTCCAAGTATTCATAAATACATTGGATTGACCTAAAACAAAAAGGGTATCATGATGAATATGACTAGCTCATAGATTCATCTTTATCACAACACTAGTGAGTGAGTGATCTTCTCATTGGACAAGATAAAGGAGGGGGTCAAGAGGATAATCATATGTAAACATCCTTAACAATTTAAGTGATCATTTACTAATGATTATGCTATAGAAAATAGGGCAAGGGGATTGATCGAGAAAGATCTCTTGTTCTTATTATAAGATCGTGATTGGATCCGCATATGTTTGGTAAAGAGAATAATCGTCTCCTTTGAGAATAATCAAAAACGGAAAGTGTTCAATTGGAACATGAAAACGTGACGAAATTGGTCCTAGTTACTCTTCGGGACGGAGTGGAAGAGGGGAGGGGATTCTCGAACGCGGAAAAGGATCCAATAACTTCGAAAGAATTGAACGAGGAGGGCTGAGAAAAACGTCCAAGAGGCTTACTGGAAAATGAGAGTTGACCCACTATTTAAAGGAGACAAAGTATAACGGATCTATAACGGCTAGCTGTGCGCGGTACCTTATCTCACCCCGCGGTACCTTATCGCTAAGGAACCGCGTAGGTACTTAAGGTACCGCCACTAGACTCCGCTCCGTTTTTTGTCTTTTAGTGGGGTGGGAATATCTGAGGTATTTGAAACCTTCAAAGGATATTCTAACAGCATTTGGAATATGCTATTTTCAAATTTTCATTTTCCATTTGAATAAAACATTTTCTAAAAAAGAAAGTTTATTAAAAAGTCTTTTGCCATATTAATAAAAGTGAGTTTTAAGGATAATCATTTTGATGATCACTAAGTATGATTAAGAAAGGTTAGTGATATGATTATTACCTTGATGATAGTGTTAGTTAAATAATTCATTTTGTGTATTACACTAAATGTGTTGTATGGTTTGTTGTGATCAAAACTAAGAAAGATTAGTTAACACTAATAATGTTTTTAGGCATCACTTGCATTAACATAAATTTATCGGATTGTGTACTCTTATTTTTATGGAAATTATTGGGGTGATTTTGATTCTGAGTCTGTTGAGGAAAGAGTGCGCACAAACTGTTTGATAAAATTCATCTGAAAAGTAAATTGTATATATTGTGTAGATTTAAACCCAATATGTTGTGTCATATGCATAAAAAGATCAGCAAATAATAGTTGAAGTTGTTGGTCTCACATCCCTGTCGTGGCTTTATAAAGTGAGAAGCTTTCATGAAACAAGTTATAGAATTGCATCTTTTGCTATTGCCAATCTTGCAATGAACGGTCTGCCCTCTTTTCTCTCCTTTTTTCATACTTCGTGGTTAAAGATTGTAGCTTTTGTTGGGTTTTTAGGATTTTTGGATGAAGAAACAGCGGTATTTCCGATTACTTATAAGACTACTTATAGGGTCTGTTTGGGATTCCTTATATGGAAGGGTCATTTGAAAATGTCTTCGGATTGATATATCCGGATATCCTTTGGTGGTTTAAAGAATGAGGCTAATATCTGATGGCACGGGAGGACATACAATGGAAACATGTTAGCGCCTTATTGATGTACAATAGGTTATATCAGGTGGTTACGCTATTTATTTAGGAGGTGTTTCTTTAAGCTTAAATGTGGCTTAGAGCTTATTTGTGTTTGGCTTATATTTCATAAGTCTAAATCTTTTGGCTTATTTTGAGACTTGCAGTCCTAAATAATTTTATTATCATATAGTAAATTTATATAATCCCATAAGTCTTAAGATAAACCAAAATATTACGGCTTATGAATATAATCAAAAATTAATTAAGCTCATAAATCTACGTATAAGCTTAAACAAACACCCCTTTACTGTAGATATGCATAGGAAAATATGCTTATTCAAGCGGTTATATACTTATTTTAGATCAAGAGGCTAATGGGACTGCTTCTTAATTGCTTATATGTGTATACCCGAGGAAACCACATATTTTATACTTATTATCCTTAGCTAATTATGATTGTGTGTTTAGTACGTATTATAGCTTCATATTTTGTACTTATTCATGCTATATTTAAGTGCATTATAAAGTCGGTTGAAGTAATATAGTACAAAGACATGTAGTGCCGTTAGTTTACCATCTGCGTGCAATAAGATTACACCACGCGTAACCCATCCGTTTTACCCTTTTTGGACTGTAAGTGATAGCATTACGTAATTTATTCTATTTTTTATAAAAAGAAAATGGTTGATGTAGCTAAAGAAGTTGGAACATGTGATTTTTCCCATGGAAGTACAAGAAAAGCAAATGACCAGGTAAGATACAAAAGCTTACACCTTACCTTAAATTCCTTTAAGGGTGACCACAACTTTACAAGCATTAGGTTCATCACGATGCTCATAAATACATATTCCCTACAGAGAGTAAGCGGTCGATAATATGCAATCCACTATGACTTGGGCCATCAAATATGTGATACAAAATAAAAGGTACTTTATCTTCGTTAGAAGTTAAACTAATATTTTAGGAGAGACATATTATTTTAATTTTAAAATTTGGAGTGTAGCCTATGTATGTAAGGATTAGTATAACTTTCAATACATAAAAAGGTGAATGGCCTCTTAAACATCATGATATCATATCCTAATTGTAATATTTGTGAGCCGGTTATCAGAATACATTTCTTATAGTTTTTAACCTATAAATAGGGTGATTTCAGAGGTGTCTGGTAACCTCTATTTAGTATATTCTTTTGTATCAAGTTCCATTTACTCTTATGTATAGGAAATAGGAGTACATGTTCAAGGATCAAGAACAAGGTGACACTGACAATATGTGTGATTCTTGCCAAAAAATCTCTCCGAGGTGTCACATCAGATCAAATCCTTAAGCTACATTCTGCGCATGTCAACTATCATTCAAAGTAATTTTTTTTGAATCTTGCCATTCATTGAAAACCTTTTTTAGAACATAATATATGTATTGTATATAACCAATGCCACCATAGTTAAAAAAAGTACTATCAAGGCAAAAATGTAGTCTGTAGTTTATGTTTAGATTGGGATTAATATCTTCAGCTTTGGGTCGTCTTGGAGATGTCAACCTGTCTAAACTTTCCTAACCTTGATTGTGTTTCACATGTCTCTTTGCCTTTGCACTTAGGGGCATTTGACTAAGCTTATTATAAGTGCTTAATGGCTAATTATAGGTTATTTGACAAGCTTTCCTAAAGTTTAGTACCTTAGTAGAACCTACAAATTAGTTTTGTGCAAAATATCTTTGCATATGGCCTTTATGATAAGCTAACCAATACAATCCGCTAGGACCTTAACTTATATCATACGTACTTGCAGGTTTAGCTGCTGTTAAAGATGGCGACCCGGTTGGCTATTTCAGAACAGTTGCTGATACTAACGAAACATATGGCGTTGGTTTTCTCCCTGTTGCAACTGACTCTTTCCTTACACATACTGATCTACTGAGATATGTAACCATCGAAAATACATCAGTTATCTCTAAAAAATTGAAAAGGTTGGACAAAGGCACCAGTGAAGAAAGAATTCAAAGAATTAAATAGAATGTGGTTCTTATTT